>CAJHQP010002724.1:0-79823 GCA_905132765.1 Moricandia arvensis | reverse complement strand
AGAATAGGCTAATACGTGGGATAGCTAGGAACGTAACTGCTTAGATTTATATTGCTTTTTATTAGGAAAGTATCATTAGGATATAAGAGTAGATTTTAGGTTCATTTGTTATGTTATAATTAATGGTCCAAATGACTTGTTAATAGTAGATAAAAATAATGACTCTTTTCCATAACATATCTGAGCGTTTTGGTATGTCTTCATGGCGGAGTTTTGGTAAGTTTTTGGTTATTTAAAACTCTTACTTTTCTCAAACTAAACTCTCCAACCTCTTTCAAGTCTCTTAGAACCTGAAAACACAAAAATTTATATCAGTTTATAATTTTTTGTCTAATGTCTTTCTCACTAATTCTTCTAGTTTGCAGGTTTTTAATTACATAGATCTCATTTTCTACTACTTTAAAGGTAAATCTATTTTATATGTATTTTTATGTGTTCTTTAAAAGTAGACACTAGAGTTTCACCCACACGTCCGTGCGGGTATTTTTAATTTTATAATGTAAAGCTTTGATATTATTATAATATTTTAAATATATTATTTACATTTTAGTGTTATATATTATGAAACTTTATAATCCTATTTTTAGGTTTCTTATTCGACATTATTTATATATAATGATATATGTTTTATACATTTTACTTTGTTATTTATTATTATTTCATACAATATATTTTAATTAATTATAATATAAAGACATTTGTTTAAGTAACTATTTTCATGTTATATTTGAAAAATAAAATTTAACATCTATCATATAGTATTTTGGGACTTTATATGTAAATATATTGTTTTATTAAATAATAAAGTCGTATTATTTTAGTAGATTTTTTACATAGTAGCATATAATATTATTTTGTAAATTTTTTTAGATAAGATATTTTGGATGTTAAGGTATTAAATCATCTGATTTTTATTATTAAATTAGATTTAAAATATTTTATTACTTTGATTCCTACACATAATATATTTTTTTCATATTGCATTTACAAAATTATAATTTAGCATCTATTATTTCATCTTTTTGTGTTCTGTAATATTAATTTCCCAAAGTTGTATATTTCTTTTAAAAAATTTAGAATTACACAAATATTTTTAAGCTTTAGAAGATTATATGAATTATGATTTCTTTCGCAACTAAATTAATTCAATATTTTATAAAAATAATATTCATTACATTCGAAATGCACAAATTGTTTGGTATCAGTAAAACGGTTGACGACATATTTTATATCTAAAGAGTAAAAAATGAACGTCTAAAGGTCTAAGAAAGCTTTGTATATTGATATCTTTTTTAAATTAAATTATATTTGACCAGGTAATAAGAATAGGCTAATAAGTGGGATAATTAGGAACGTAACTGCTTAGATTTATATTGCTTTTTATTAGGAAAGTATCATTAGGATATAAGAGTAGATTTTAGGTTCATTGTTATGTTATTAATTAATGGTCCAAATGACTTGTTAATAGTAGATAAAATTAACGATTCTATTTTGATATAGTAGATATCTTATTTTTTCTGTTTTGAAGTCATTTGAACGTTTGTAGATTTACAAGTTTTTCAAAATCTGAATCAAACTTTGAAAGACTTATGGAAAGTCTTCTCAGAAGTCTTTAATATATAATGCTATAGAAGACTTCATGGAAGTCTTCTGCTGGAGTCTTCTCCCATGTCAAGTGGAGTCTAAGCTTGTTTTTTAAGGAGAAATAATCTATAATAATTTGTTTCTAGTGTGTTTTTGTGATTTGTAGGTGTACTCTTTTAGTTTTGAATTCTTTTGTAAATTTAAAGAGATATTAATGAAACAAAATTGATAAATATGTTCAGATTTTACTTATATTATCTTACCAAAAGTACTTGATATTATTGAAATTATATGGTAAAACTTCAATAGCAAAACATAATAACACAAAAATAGTCAAAATTACTACAACTAAGGGAGAAGACTTCTCAACAAAACTTATCCAAATTCACAAAATGTCAATAATTACATTAGTTTAAACATATAACAGTTTCACTAGAAGTCTTCTGGGAAGTTTACCGGGAGAAGACTTCTCAGAAGACTTCTCCGGAATACTTATCAAAAGACTTGTACGAAGACTTAAATTTAAAGCGTGAAATTGAATATAAACGGGCAACTCAATTTCTAAATGAAATTTGAGATATCAAATTTCATGAAAGTTAAAAAAGTGTATCTTCTGATCTAAGAAGACACATTAAACCATAATACTTGGTATTCTTAAAGTTACTTAACACTTTTAAAAATTAAAAAATATATCATAAAGTTACTTCACAAGTTTACAAAAACTAACGTAGAAGATTTTCACGAAAGTGTTCACAGATTATCTAGAAACATTAATAAACATGAATGTTGTTAACCTCATAATTGAAACCAATTAAGTTATGAATTTCATTCATGAACCCCAATATCAACTAATATACATGAATTAACAATGAAATGTTAAAAAAGTCTTTATAGTTTTAGAGAAAATAAAAGTTTATTAAACTTTGATGTAAAAGATTTTCATGGAAGTCGTCGAGAAGACTTCCATAAGACTTCTAGGAAGTCTTCAATTTAGGTCATTTTTGTAATTGAAAATTTACAAAGAAAGACTTTCAGAGAAATCTACTCTACAGCAGACTTCCTTTGTACACATTGGCTTACTTTTGTTTTTAAAAAAAAAATCAAATATACGAGAGAAGACTTACCGAAAATTCTTCTAGGATAAACATGTTAGTTTTGAAATTGACCGAATTGTGTAAGAAAATTTAACTTTTTCTAGAAGACTTAAATGGAAGTCTTCCACCATTTAAGTTTCTCTAGACGACTTACATGGAAGTCTTCTAGTTAAAATTAAATTTAAGTTTTATTTTTGTCTATTGCAAAAGTTATCTGACACTATTTTCATCAATAGTGAGAAGACTTCCACCGAGAGTTCAGAAGACTTACAGGGAAGTCTACTAACGAAACACTTCCGAGTAAGTCGTCTAGAGAAAGTCAACTTTTGACATAATCTGGTCAATTGCAAAACTAGCATGCTTATAGACGACTTACCGGGAAATTTTATGTGGTACTTTTGAGATTTTTTTGTTAACAAAGAAAAGTTGGAAAACTTCTAGAGAAGACGTCTATAGAAAACACACATAAAGTCAATTGCAAAGTAATCTCTGCATTGACAAGAAGACTTTCGTATAAGTCTTCTATGACCAAAAGACTTACACGGAAGTCTTCTAACAAACATATCTGGAAAAAAATCAATTCTTACTTTCAATCAGTGAGAAACTTGATTAGCTTCTCCTAGCATGCAATTTCACCACGAAATAGATTCTCTTGTTAATAATCAAGAATCATGAATTTGAACCTTACAAAGTTTATAATCAAAATCTTGAGGGTTTTTTTTGGATGAATATAGAGAGAAAATGAAAGACATGTAGTTTTTGAGCATAAAAATGAGATAAGAGGATTGAAAATCAATTTTTAAATGCATTAAGAGCTTCAAATTGCTTGTTCATGATTGTTGGTGTATTGATAGAAATTGCAATATTGTAAATACTTGATTAAGATGAGGATGATAGAGTAAAATATTCATTTTTGAATAAAAAGTAATGACATTTTCGTAAATAATCTATTTTTGGGTGAATAGAGCAAATAGAAGTTCCAAAAAAAATATGGGTTAGTTTTGTGTTTGACTTTGAGTTTTGAGTAATATTTCTAAAAAAACCCTAAATTCTATTTTCAAAATTTCAACATGAATATTTAATACTGAGATTTTGTGACCATCACATATTTATAACAAAAGATTCAGATAAGATATTTTATATAGTTTGGTATATAATACTATAATTTTAATTAGTATTTAATAAACAATATTTTGGAGTAACTAGGGATGTGCATTTGGGTTTTGTTCGGTTCAGATTGTTGCGGGCTCAATTTGGATCCATTAAAATTATGTAGAAAACTTAAAAATCTAAATATATCTTAATATTCTCAAAATCCAATATATATATATATATATATACAACATATAAAATTGAATAATGGTAGAGTAAATACCTAAATTAACAGAAAATTAGTTCAATTTGGATATTTAAGTAGAGAACAAGTACATGCTTTAAATATTTTCAGTCTTTTGAGCATTTAGGCTATTTTAGACATTTGCTTATGATTATTTTTGGTGATTTTCAGATATATTTTAGTTTGAATTGGGTTCGGCTCTAGTTATTTCAATATTAAAATTTTGGATCTATTTAAATTTTTAATTAATATTAGTTCTGGTTCGATACTACTTTTTTGGGTAAAATTAATTTGATTTTTCGGATTTGGATATTTTGCCTAGCCTTAGGAATAACACAATCTTAAGTTAAACTAAATATTTGCTTGTAGCCAATGCTAGGTTGGTAAATTTTTATTGTAGGAAAACGTCCAAAATGAGTGACTTCACAAGAAGAAGTATGCGTGGACCAATAATAAAATATTTATTTAAGAAAATCTCCACAAGATCACACCTTCACAATTTGACTTAAAAAATTCATCCCTTTTATTTATTTTATTAGTTTTTAATATAAATTATGTTGAAATTAATCTTTCCAAAAATAAGAACGAAAAGTACAACTCGTCGTTGGAGAAACAATGGTATCTAACATCAAAGGCTGCAACAAAAAAACAAGCAACAAAGCATAGCTCAAACCTAGATCAAAATCTAAATCTAAGAGAGGGAAAGACGATGCAAGGAGCACAAAGCCCCAACTCCGACGAACACGATTAGATAGTAAATCCCGATGTAGCTAGAAGATCACGTCGGAAAGCATGTTCAAAACCGGCCATAGATCCATCAACAACTAACCGATGACCACCAAAGCCAATCTCAGAGGCATCCCACCCGCGGCCCCAAACGCCCAAGATCGACAGGAACCCCGACTCTCACGACTTTCTGCACCAAGCTCCGCCATTTCCTCGCCGTTGCACGTATCTTGGGAACCTAGCACAAAACCTTGATTTCCACCATATTAGGTGATCTCAATAATTACGAAATCACCTATAATATATATTTCCATGTATCTATTAGGAAAGTTAGTATTAATGTATAAATTAGATTTCATATTCTATTATGTAAAAAACTTACTGACAAGTAATATAATTTAAGCCTTCAAAACTAGTGAATAATTTAGAGAAAATATTATACTACTTTTTTCTTTTTTTTTTATATATATATTATACTACTTAGGTTTCTTCTAAACTTGTCATGATATCAAAGCCTTCAGCTGTTCTCTTGTTTGGTTATGAATTTCTATCATTTTATCATTTTGTTTTTCTTTCACCTTATTTCATTTGGTTCTATTCGTTGGAATTTGTTTTGATATTTAGTTTAATTTTTTTGGTTTAAAAAAAAAAGTCTTTCTTTTGGTTTCATTACGTAAGGATTTTGCTTTAATATATAATTTATTATTTATTTCTTCTTTTATGTTTTTTTTCTTTATCGTGTTGCTTTAAAAAAACAATTATGTGCTTTGGGGTTGTTCTTTCTTTTTTTGATAAGGAAAAAAAAATGTGATGGGTCATGTTTTGGGATTTTTGGTTTGATGTTATTTCTGTTTCCTTTTTAATTTCTTAGTTCTATATTGTTATTAAGAAAAAAAAACTGAAAAGAAGAAGAAGAAAACATGATGAGTTATGTTTCCTACGTGAACAACTTGTGTTTTGGTATTTGTCATTGTCGTGACCTGGACAATGGTTGTGATGATAACTAATGGATATCATATTGACGAGATCTTCATGTGGTTATTCATCAACTACAAAATTCGATGTAGCTACGAAGATGATGACGCCAGTGGGTATATACGGATCCGACGGAGTGATGATTTTATGATGTTGCCGTGGACTTTGAGCATGAATCAATTGATTCGCTCAGTTCACATGGTGGCATGAAACAATGGAGATACACAACTACCATAGTATTGTTCATTGAAGGGATGATCTTGTCATGATATAAGCGCTAGTGATGAGTTTGGCGAGGTATAAACACCATTAATGATCCTATGGTGGGGTACTAACACTATGAAGACGACTTAATGATTGTCCAATCTCATATGTGTTACTACGTATGAGTTTGTTGGAGTATTAAAAAATCTTAGTGATTATGAAATCACCTAAAATATTTTTTATGTAACTATTAGAAAATTTAGAATTAATGTAATTTTATATTCTATTATGTAAAGAAGTTGTTGTTAGACAAGTAATGGAATTTGTACAAATAAGCCTTAGAGAAGCATTAAAGCTTTAGTTTTGAAAAGTTTCTAAAACTAATAAAAAAAAATTCTAAAACTAATAAGAAAAGTTTCAATTCTTTGTTTCTAGAGATCTTGAGTCTCAAACACCTGCTGTGATTTCATTCCTTTCGTTGCTTATACAAAAATTAGTTAAATAAACTTTCATCAGATTGGTTGATGAAATCTCCTCTTTTGGTAAAGTCAGTTCACCGTTTTCTTGGTTTGTTGATCCTTAGTGGATTTCTTCATCATCATGCAGTATAAACACTTTGCTTTTTGCGGTTGCACTGTTCCTTGGATATGTCTGAATGGATTCTGATTCAGTTAGGGTTTGTGAAATTTCAAAATCAGAGAAAGATTACTGCAACTTCCTCTATACAAATTGGTTATGGCAATTCTTTTGTATATGGAACCGCTTTTGTTTCTTCCTCTTTGTCTGTAACGGTTCATTGGAAACGTATTGTCTTCCTTCGTTTCGTAATTGTTTCCAATAAGAGTATGATTATCCCTATATCTCATTAGGGTCTCTTAATCATTTTTAGTAATAAATATGTGTTAAAAACTTTAGTTAAGAGACACTTAAATGTTTGTCTTCCATTCATAGTTTCTCAAATCAAGTTTTTAAAAAAAAAATTTTGCTTAAATTTTAATTTTTAAAGATAAAATTTAACATAGTTTTTCATTTTTTTTTCCTGAACAGATTCTTTTTTATTTATTTCATTTTCTCTGTAAAATTTTCTCTAGAAATTTGTCAAAAGAAATTGAAAAAAGCTCTTATAAATTGAAAGAGACCATCTCTTCTTGATCTATCAAAGCTTTCACTTTTTAAAAATCTTCTAATTAAAGTTCACAACTTTCTTAGAAATCCTCTATTTTTTCTTCTGAAGAAACAAAAAATAAAAGCCTAATACAATCAATCTTCCCACCGAAACTCTGTTTCGCCTTCTTCAATCTCTTCAACCGAACTTGCCACCTCTTCTCTCCCTACTTCTACTTCGACATAACAAACTAGACGCCGTCAACACCAACGAACTCTACAACGCCGTCCAGCTTTACCTCAGCTCCTCCGTCTCCGTCCCTCACCCGTGTCGTCAACTCCTCCTCCATCATGTTCGGTCTCTCCAACAACGACTCCATCGACAGAAAGAAGAGAACCAAGCGACAAAACCAAAGACACCTCTCCTCTCATTTGCCCACACGTGTCCCCTAAGAACCGTGCCTTCCTTCTCCAAATTAAGAATCATGTCTTAGGTTAATTGTATTTTATTTTTATTTTTTTTAGTTAAAATTGGGTTAAAAAGCCCATTAAGAGCCTGCCATAATCCTGCTCTAAGTTATATCTTCAGCCGGTGATCATCCTCTTACTGTTTTGTACGGAGGTTTCAATGGGGTTTTTTTGGCCCAGGAATCACAAGAACAACAATCTTAGGTAACAGTAGAATATGGTTGATGTGTTTATAAGAAGGTATTGGCTTTACAGTGGTCAATATATTCATTTCAAAGCATCAACGAAATGAGTCACTGCTGGAGTCTCAAAAGGAACGAAGTTTTGCACCAAATACAAATACCGATGCTGTTGACATGAAGAAATCATGGATCCCTAAAACATGGTTCCCAAAATTATGGACCTTGTTTATGGGAGCTCATGAATTCATGGATCCTTAAAACATGGTTCCCAAAATCATGGACCTTGTTTATGGGAGTTCATGAATTCATGGACCTTGTTTATGGAAGATGTCTTTTGTATTCTCTATATATTACAATGTATTTGCAAAGAAATGAATCAAAAAAATAAGTTTTTCTCCTTCTTATTCTTATTTGTTCTTGAGTGTTCTTGAGTGTTCATACTCTTTCTCTTCATAAATCATCAATTCTAACATGGTATCAGAGCTTTAAGCTCTTACTTCATTCTGCAAACCTTCTCTATCCTTCTCTTTTATTCAGCAAAGCTTTTATGTTATTCTCATTCCGCAAATCATAAAAATGGAGAAGGAAAACATAATTTCCGTGACCCTTGAGGGTCCTAATTATCTCTCATGGTCAAGAGTGGCCAGAATCACCTTGGGATGTCATGGACTTTGGGACAGCCATATCATGAAGGCTGGAACTTCAAAGAGGATGGCTGAAGAAGATAGATACGTGAACAACCACAACCAATGGGTTCAAGAAGACCAACAAGCTCTGACTCTCATCTGTAACTCCTTGTCAAAACCAATCCTGAAGATCAATTCTCACATCAAAACCGCCAAGAGACTATGGGAGAGTCTTCAAACCGCTTATGGGTGTTTATGGGAGAGTCTCCAAACCATCTATGAGAACGACCGGTTCCTCAGCTTTCTCCTACACCTAGACTCATCATTCAACACACTGATAAATAATTTCTTTACTGGAAGAAAGATTTCATGCCTAGATGATGGTGATCCTCTCAAAGGCCAGCCGGATAAATGTAAACCCAAGGAGCATCAAGTAATTCAAGGGAGCACCATGTATTCTGCTCACATGGGTGATTCAACTGAAGACATGTGGAGAAATCAAGTTGGTACAACCTCATCTGATGATTTTGTAACCAGAAAAGACGTCAATTCCTTTATCTGGAGCACTGTCTTGGCTCTCATTGCTTCCAAGAAGGCTGGTACACATTCTCTTGACTCTAAACCTATCATAATAGATTCAGGAGCAAGCCATCACATGATTTGTGATAGGAACTTGATTAGTAATATCCAGCCTGCCGTAGGGAATGTAGTCATAGCAAATGGTGATAAGGTGAAGATAGAAGGGATAGGGAACCTTAAAGTGTTTGATAAGGAATCTACTGCCTTGTATATGCCTGGATTTTCATCTAACTTGTTATCAGTAAGAAGGGCTACGATTGATTTGGGCTGCCAAGTTGTGTTCAGACCAGATGAAGTTGAGTTTCAAGACCTGAAGACAGGAAAGGTCATTGGAAAAGGGCACAACCATCAGCAGATGTATCATCTTGAGAGGAATATGGTGCCAGAATCATCTATGCCTCACTGCCTGGCTAGCACCGTTAATGGCGCTGAGAACACAATATGGCATGCCAGATTGGGACATCCCCATACAAGAGCTCTAAACCTGATATTCCCTGGAGTGGTGTCTAAGAATGAAGAGTGTGAAGCCTGCATACTGGGGAAGCATTGTAGGACAGTCTTTCCACGGTCTGGCACCACCTATGAGAGTTGCTTTGACTTGGTTCACTCTGATGTATGGACGGCTCCATGTGTGTCAAGGGAGAATCAAAAATACTTTGTCACCTTCATTGATGAAAAATCCAAATACACTTGGTTGACACTGATTCAGTCCAAGGATAGGGTGTTAGACGCCTTCAAGAATTTCCAAGCTCATGTCTCCAACCACTTCAATGCCAAGCTGAAGATCCTCAGATCAGACAATGGTGGAGAATACACAAGTCATGCATTCAAACAGTACCTGGCTCAACATGGAATTATTCATCAAACAAGCTGTCCATATACTCCTCAACAAAACGGAGTTGCTGAAAGGAAGAACAGACACCTGATGGAGGTAGCCAGATCAATGATGTTCCACACCAATGTTCCAAAAAGATTCTGGAGTGATGCGGTGGTGACTGCTACTTATCTGATCAATAGGACTCCAACTCAAGTCCTCAAAGATCTATCACCGTTTGAAGTCCTTAACCAGACCAAGCCAGCTTTGGACCACTTACGGGTGTTTGGATGTCTCTGCTTTGTGCTGATACCAGGGGAGCAGAGAAACAAACTGGATGCCAGGAGCACAAAAGCGATGTTCATTGGCTACTCTCCAACACAAAAGGGGTATAAGTGCTATGATCCAGTAGCCAGAAAAGTTTTAATATCAAGGGATGTGAAGTTTGTGGAAACAAAGGGATATTATGAGGTGAAGAATTGGGATGATCTGAGGGACTTACCGCAATCAGAAAGAGCCACAAACCTCAGAATCATTTTGGAGAACTTCGGCATTGGCATGTCTCCAGCAACTCAAGAAACAAGAAGGAATATCCCTGAAGCTACTGCACCTGTTCCAGAAGCTGTAGCTGAAGAAGATGTGATTAATGAAAATGAAAAAATTGCCCATCCTGACCCTGAAAGGGGGAATCAACAAGAAGCTCATGATCAGGATGAGACCAAATCAGAATCAGTTCCTGAGACTCAAGATCAAGTTCCAGAAGAAACAAATGAGGCAGCACCTGATCAGATACAGCCTTTGCGAAGGAGCACAAGAATCAGGCAACCGAAAGTCTACTTCAATGCTAAAGCTGTGGCACATCCAGTGAGTGCAGTATGCTCGCTTGCTCAATATCCAGAAGAACATCAAGTCTTCATTGGAGAATTGGATCAAGAGTACATCCCAAACACCTATGAAGAGGCAATGCAAGACAAAGAATGGAGAGAGTCTGTTGAAGAAGAGATCAATGCCATGATCAAGAACAACACCTGGTATGAGACTGAGCTTCCAAGAGGAAAGAAAGCCGTGACCAGCAGACTCTTGCATACCATCAAGTATCTTGCAAATGGAAAGCCAGAAAGGAAGAAAACCAGACTGGTAGCAAGAGGATACACACAAGTGTATGGAGAAGATTATCTAGACACGTTTGCACCAGTGGCGAAGCTTCATACAATCCGGATACTCATCTCATTGGCAGTGAACCTAGAGTGGGATCTTTGGCAAATGGATGTAAAGAATGCTTTTCTACAAGGTGAACTAGAAGATGAAGTGTACATGAGACCACCTCCGGGAATGAAAGAGATGGTAAAGCCAGGAAATGTCCTCAGACTCAGAAAGGCGATCTATGGCTTGAAGCAATCACCAAGAGCTTGGTACCACAAACTAAGCACTACATTGAATGGAAGAGGATTTGTGAAGTCTCAAGCGGATCACACACTCTTCACTCTCACCAGCAAGTCCGGGATTATTGTGATCCTAGTCTATGTGGACGACATCATCATTACTGGTAGTGACAAGGAGGGGATCAGTGCCACCAAGACATTCCTCAAGACCGCATTTGACATCAAGGATCTAGGTAAACTGAAGTACTTCCTCGGGATTGAGATGTGCAGATCAAAGGAGGGGTTGTTCATGTCCCAAAGAAAATATACTTTGGATATTCTAAAGGAGGCAGGAGATCTTGGAAGAAGACAAGCCAAGACACCACTTGAAGAAGGCTACAAGACACTGCGAGAGGGGGAGTATGAAGATACTCCATTTGAAGATGTCAAGCAATATAGGAGAATTGTTGGAAAGCTGATCTATCTAACCATTACCCGGCCAGATGTTTGTTTTGCAGTAAATCAGGTGAGCCAGCACATGCAAAATCCCAAGGTTCATCACTGGAACATGGTGGAGAAAATCCTAAGATACTTAAGGGAGGCTCCGGGTCAAGGCGTATGGATGGCTTGCAACAGAAACACTGAGGTTGTTGGATACTGTGATGCAGATTGGGCTGGAGACAGAACAAACAGAAGATCAACTACCGGCTATTGCACATTCATTGGAGGAAATTTGGTTACATGGAAGAGTAAGAAGCAGAAGGTTGTGTCTTGCTCAAGTGCAGAAGCAGAGTACAGATCAATGAGGAAATTAACCAGTGAACTCATCTGGATAAAGAGTCTTCTAGGCGACTTGGGGATTGAGATCACCAACCCCATGACCATGCATTGTGACAACCAAGCCGCAATACACATTGCGTCCAATTCAGTCTTCCATGAGAGGACAAAACACATAGAAGTAGACTGCCACAAGGTAAGACAAGCAGTAGAGCAGCAAGTGATCCTCCCATGCTACACAAGGAGTGAAGATCAACTGGCGGACATCTTCACCAAGGCGGCCAGCAGCAAAGTTTGTGAGTCCATTCTTCCAAGACTAGGACTCATAAACCTTCCATGTCAGTGATCCCCTTACCATGGAGTGTTCTACTCTTTTTCCATTGCTTGGTTTTTATCCCAAGTGGTTTTTCCAAGTAAAGGTTTTAATGAGGGAATACTTCATGGCTTTCCAAGCTTGACTTGTTTCATATGGTCAAGCTTGAGGGGGAGTGTTGACATGAAGAAATCATGGATCCCTAAAACATGGTTCCCAAAATTATGGACCTTGTTTATGGGAGCTCATGAATTCATGGATCCTTAAAACATGGTTCCCAAAATCATGGACCTTGTTTATGGGAGTTCATGAATTCATGGACCTTGTTTATGGAAGATGTCTTTTGTATTCTCTATATATTACAATGTATTTGCAAAGAAATGAATAAAAAAAATAAGTTTTTCTCCTTCTTATTCTTATTTGTTCTTGAGTGTTCTTGAGTGTTCTTGAGTGTTCATATTCTTTCTCTTCATAAATCATCAATTCTAACAGATGCTATATCTTTGGTGAGCTGGAGGCAGCAATCTTCAGCTTATCTATCCGACTGACTGAATGTTGGTTGCAAACTCCTCCTCGTGCTATCGGTTTGGTGATGTTGAGTGAGCTTGCGGGTCCGAGATTGAATTTCTTTGGGGCAGGCGTTGATGTGTGGGTTGTCCAGAAGCTAAACTGTAAACGTTATTGTTTCAAGATTTGAGGGCACCTTTCTCTCTGACAGCTCGTGGCAAATTGATTCTCATTTCATTCATGCCTCTCCTAGGGTCCTTCATTTCTTCGCTGATCTCCGATTGAGAGATCTTGGTCTCTGCTTCTTTTGCTTAGGTCCTCTCTATTGTTAGATGTTTTTTTTTTTTAATTTCTTAATTGTATTCAGCTACTAGTTTATGTGTTCCTTCTATAAAATTTGAAAATTTTGGTATAGTATTTAACATTTTACAAAAAAAAAAAAAAGTTGTAAGCTTATATTGAGAAAAACATTACAAAACCGAAGGAGGAATGAAGTTGTAGGCGATTTCCTTCAGACCTAGCTAACTCTCTATTGGAAGCATCGGTCACAACACAAGAAAAGATGCCTTGGGGGGATGAATCCCAAATGATGCGTATAGGTGCTTTAAAAATATCTTAATATGGTAAGGCCATATATTACCAATAAGTAAAACCTTTAAGGAACCATTATATTGATGAAAAGTTGACAAATGACTCTCTACTTGATTTTCTACTCTCAAACCCAGCTACCACATCCACCTCCACATCCACCACCACATCCACCACCACATCCACCACATCCACCGCCACATCCAGCGCCACTGCCAATGCCACCGTCACTATCAACACCAACACCACCACCGTCGACAACATCATCAGCGCGGTTACCATCCACACCACCATTATCATCATCGCGGCTTCCACCGCCACATCCACCATAATAGTAATAACCCGGGTGGTGAGAGCATCCTCCACCACTTCCTTTGCTTCGATATGCTCCCATTCTTTGTCCTGGCTTAGACTTCCGATATATACGCCTTTTCAAGCGATACTCATCTTGTTTAGCTCCGGCCTCTCCATACATCTCCATCAACGCCTTGTTCGCTGCTGCGTCTTTCGACTTTGCATCAACTACTAGTTCTGTTCTACGCAACATCTCTATCGCTTTTCTAGTTAAACCACATTTTAAGTAAGCCTTTGCCATGCTTATTCCCGTTTGCCAAGCCAATGCAAACGGTGGCGTTTCTTCGTCTTCTATGATTTTCAGAAACTTCTCCATTGCCTCCACATCAGGGACACTCGCGCAAGCCTTCAATACGTTATTGTACGTGAGAGTTTTGTCATGCTGAACTCCGTTTTCTATCATCTGCCTAATAATCTCGTCGACCATATTTGTTTCTCCAAGAAGGCCATATAGAGAAATCATCTTGTAGTAAGGGTAAGGTTTGAAGAGCAGACCTTTCTCCCTCATCTTCTAGTAGGTGGCTTCGGCTTCGTGTCGTGTCTTCTTGTATTTTGTGTAGAAGCTTAAGAGAGTGGTGTAGACTAAGTCGTCTTTCATGTTCTCGGGAATGCCATTGAAGAACTTCTCTGCTTCACTCAACCCTGAATGGATCTCAATAAGATAAAGCCGAGACGCAAAATCTTCAGTGCTTAGCTCGAAAACCCCTCGTTTAGTTATCCACTCTGAAACCTAAATACATCACCAACAACAGATTTTGTAAAGGCCCGTCGCATAGGTAAAAGAACATTAAGATAATTTTAGTTGTGTTTAGCGCATTATAAAAAATATATATATGAAGAACAAAGACACCACCTGGAGGGCGTGGTCGAATCGCTGAGACTCGCAGAGAGCTTTGATGACGGCTCTTAGATCCGTAGGGTTTATTTCATTGCCTTGTTTCAGCCACTCGTTCAGCACAGGTGTAACCTTAGCTCTCCATAGGAACGGGAACCTCTTTTCCACCGCCATGACTCGACTATGTAAAGTGTCATTCAGCTTCGCCGACGTTAGCGTACGTGAGAACTGAATCCGCTGTGTTTTCCTCAACAAGAGAAATCGTTTTGAGTATCGTCCAAGGCTTTGCATTTTTCTCTAAACTCTGAAGTCGGTGAATTACGGGAGAAGGAGGTGTTATTAGGATGTTTTGTTCCTGTGTCCTTTTCTATGAGACTATTCGGTAACATGTGTGCTAAAAGCATGAAACTAACCTATATATTCGGGAGAATTGGAAAAAAATATATGACCATAAATTTGATATATATGAAATAATTCGTTTTTGAATTATAAATATATAAAATTTCTGTATTTCTATATTTTTATACTAAAATATTGTTTTTATGATTTATATAAAAGAAATTAGTTTTTTACTAAATTGAATGCTTTAAATATAAAAATTCATATATATATATATATATATATACAATATGCATTTATATTAAAATATTGCTTTTATATTGGACTTTTTAAAATATGACTCACAATTTGTGGTTAAACACAAAAATAACTTCTTCTTTTTTCAAATGAATATTTCATTTGATATTTACCTTACATTTTTTTGATTATTAACAAAAATGCAATTACTTTTTTTTTTGAAATCAATACTATTATTTGCGAAGTGATTTTTCGCAACGGAGCTCTCACGTTAAAAATTTGATGTATCTAGGCTTTTACGTGTTTAGTTGTCTGTTTCATTATGTTTTTCTCGGTTATTCGCTTGTTTTCGTTTGTGTTCCAGGTAATTAGGTAATAAAGCGCGTTAGGAACCATTGGCAACTACATACTGGAATTCCGAAGAAATCCGTACCAATTGGAAGGAGTTAGAGCAAGAAACGAACAACGGATCAAGCCGAAAGACGAGCCACGAAGTCCAATCGATCGATGGAGTTTTACTATAAAAACCCATCGATCGATGCATAACTGCGGAAGAAGCCGAGCTAAAGTGATCGATCGATTGTGCAACACAATCGATCGATTGAACCAAACTCCAAAATCGTACCATCATGCATCGATCGATGCATTTTCATCCAAAAATGCATCGATCGATTGACGTCCCGCGGCCACCAACTTCACCAACTTCACCAACCTCACCTACTGCACCTACCTCACCAACTGCACCAACTCACCTTTCATCATCATGTCTGGAGCTTTTGGAGGCCTTCACCTGTGTATAAATAGAGGGGTTGCATCTCATTCCAAATCACTCAATCTCACATCATCCAATCTCATCTCACTACACTCCCATCCATCACAACACAATCTATCTTAGTTTTAGTCTTTGTTCTTAGTTTGAGTTCTTGTTCTTGTTCTTGTTGAAGTTTGAAGTTATATTTAAAGTCTGAAGTTTGAAGTTCATCGATACTTGAAGAGAAACTCTTTCTCTTCCCAGAGAAGCCTTCTAATCCCTTTACTCTATTGCTTTTATGAATTCAATTATGTCATTTGTTCCAATTAATATGTGTGAGTAATCTACTAGTTAGGCTAAGGTGATTCAAGGGAATCCATGAATCACTGAAACTAATGTGTTAATCAAGGGAAAATAATCATTTGGTTCTTCATCTAAATTAATCTTAATGCTTGAATTAGAAGGTACACCTAGTTCATGATCAATAGGAAATTAACACACCAAAAGTGATAGTTAAAATACCGAAGAGAATCTAGATGAGCAAAGTTCTGTAACCAACGAGAGTTGTTGTTATAGACTTTGTGAACATATCAAACCTGTTAAGAATGCATGTTTAGAATTATTGAATATGGCGAGAGTTGATATTTGGAATTCTATAACATAGGGTTTAGTACTACGAGAGTAGGCTAAACTAAATAAAGTTGTTTGAGTTCAAGAACGGTTCTAAATCATATCCCTTGATTAATGCTTGTTTCATGATAAATGTATTTCCCGAGAATCACCCATCGCCTAACACCTTTTAATTATAAATCAATTTAAATCATTAGCAGTTGTGACAAACAAACAAACAAACAAAACCCCTCATATCTGTTCTAGCTTAACTCTACTCTCAAAGTTTCATAGTGTAACCTTGGTCCTTGTGGATTCGATCCCTAAGTACTACCGCGCATTACCGTGCACTTGCGGTTGGTTTTTAGTGGTAAAACCTGAGCACATCAAGTTTTTGGCGCCGTTGCCGGGGACCAATAGCGTTACCTTTGGAACTAGGACTGGAGTCTAGTCTAGAACCCTATTACAAAAAATAAAAAAATATATTTTCGATATTACTAATAAACTCTTTCTTAATTTTCTTGTGAGTGTTGCAGGTATATGAACACGAGAAGCCGAAGTTCTGAAGAATTAGCGGTTGTTTCTAACGAGGAACTTGCAAGAATCGAAAGAGAGAACAACAGAAACAGGAGAAGAAACATGGCTGGAGTACATAACCAGCATGGTGAACCCCAAAACATCCAAAATCTTCCTATGAATGATGAGCAAAACGCTGCTGCTGCTGCTGCTGCTGCCGGAGTGTTCAGACAACCCCAACCACTTCCTAATCCAGGACAGAGACGAGATCAACCTCGCCCCATTGGAGCTGTCGACACTCCGCACACCTATTACCATAACCGATCAGCAATACAACCTCCTCCGATCAACAGGCAAGACTATGAGATCAAGCCTCAAACTATAGCTCTGGTCAGACAGAGCATGTTCTATGGTCTCCCGGCCGAAAGCCCTATGGACCACATTGAGACCATTGAGGAGATCAGCAGCACAACAAGATCAAATGGGGTTCCCGCTGATTATCTGCGGTGTAAGCTGTTTTCATTCTCTCTTGGAGACAAGGCGATGAGATTGCTAAAATCTCTACCACCAGGATCTATCACAACATGGGAGCAATGCAGAGCCATGTTCCTGGACAAATTTTACACCAAACAGAAGACGGCCAGCCTAAGGAGCAAGATCACCAGCTTCAGACAACATGACTCTGAACCAGTAAGCGAAGCATGGGCGAGATTTAAAGAGTATCAAAGAGAGTGCCCGCATCATGGGTACTCAGACGAGCATATCCTCAACATATTTTATGATGGAGCAAGCTGGAATGTCAAGAACTCTCTCAACGCAGCCAGCAATGGAGATTTCATGACAAGGAACCAAGAGGAAGCTTACACTTTGATAGAGAATCTTGCCACAAGCTCCAGTAACCTGAATGAGGAGTATGATAGATCAAGGAAAGGAGGGAACTCAGAGAGCAAAAAACTAGAAGAAATGAGCGCAAAGATTGACATGCTCATGCAAAGAGATCAAAGAGCGGTCAACGCGGTTGAAGGTTATGGAGAAGGAGCTTTCTACTTCCCCAATCAAGAACCACAAGATCAACAAGCTGCGGTTAACTTTGTGGATGGCCCAAATCAAGATCAACAAGCTGCGGTAAACTATGTTGGTGGACAGAACTATCCACAAAACAGAGGACCAAACCAAGGGTTCCAACAACCAGCGTACGGACAGAACCAAGCACCAAGGTTCCCACAAGGACAACAAAACTATCAACACCCAAACTACGGACAGAACCGACCATTTGGGCAAAGCTTGGGGCAAAACCGTAACCAGAACACAAACTTCAACCAAGGAGGGTACCAACAGAGACAACCTTTCAACTCTTTCCAACCACAGAATCAAGCCCAAGTTCAAACCGGTGGAAGCTCTGCTCCAGCTGCTCAAGAATCTAAGCTTGAGGCCATGATGCAACAGTTGATTCAAAACCAGCAGAAATCAGCCACAGAGATCAACAAGAAGGTTGACACCATATTCCAAGACATGAACAACAGATGGGAATCTCTTTCCGCACATGTCAAGAAGCTGGAGACTCAAGTTGCTCAAACCGCAGAAGCTGTCCAAAGACCAAGTGGGGTTCTTCCTGGAAGAGGAGAACATAACCCAAGAAAAGACCACTGCAACATTGTCATCTCTACTGAAGATAAAATGAATGATCATGTGAGAGAGGTAGACGAGATTGAAAGACTCCTCTATGGATCTGCACTTGTGCAGGATGAGGTACAAACTATAGCCAAGGGTGATGCTCAAACCGTGGAGAGGGTTGAGGAAAAGGTTGTGCAGCCAGTTGGAATCGGAGCTACGATATCACCTTATGAAAAACTCCCATATCCGAAGAAGGTTATCACTAAAGCTCAAAAGAAGGTCATCTGCAAATTCAGAAATGACTTGAGTGATATCGGAGTTAAACTTCCAGAGCTCAAAATAATGCAAGAAGCCTATGTCCAAATGATGCTCATCAAGGACATTCTAGATCACAAGGAGGAAGTAGCGGAACTTCTAGACGTCTCTACAGCACTGATCGATCGACAAGTCCCACCAAAGTCTCTCCCTAAGCTAGAGTCACCAGGGAAGTTCACACTGTCTTGTTCCCTTGGTAAAATAACCATGAATGATGCTCTTGTGGATAGTGGTGCAAATGTCAATGTCATCTCAATGGAAATGGTGAAGAGACTCGGTATTGAAAGCATGGAGCCAAACACATCCTCTCTCATGTTTGGGGATTCGTCTTCCACAACCCCCACAGGCCTCATCAAGGATTTTCCTTTGAAAATTGGAGGATGCACGATCCCTATAGACCTCACAGTTGTAAAGATGGCAACTACGAAGAGAGTTCCTTTGGTCCTTGGTACTCCATTTCTCGCAACAGTTGGAGCATGTATCGACTTCTCAAATAAGAAGGTCACACTCCTCAATGTCAACAAGGCTGTCTCCTACCCGATCCAGTCTTCAATGGATGCTGGTTATTGTGGAACAATCACTCGTGAAAACACATCACTCGAGAAGGAAGAAAAACCCTATTGTGAAGTTGTGCTATGGAGTCACGATGGAAGCGAGTTTGTGGTGAACGGTCAACGCCTCAAACCATACCTCGCCTACACTGAACTCCCCGGAAAAGAAGACGATGTCTCCCTGGGAGAACCGACCCAAAGTTAAAGAGCCAATCGAAAGTCAAGCTAACGACTGTAAACAAGCGCTTGGTGGGAGGCAACCCACTGGTAAGTGTGAGTAAGTTTTATTTTTGTTTTAAAAATTTAAAAAAATAAAATAAAAAAAAAAAAATTAAAAATATATATATAACCTAAAAGAAATATAATAAAAAAAAAAAAGGGTTTGAGATTCTGGTTCTAGTGGGGCATGCAGGCAAACGAAAAGATCGAAGAGGACTGAGGAAATCGGGACATCTGGAGCTGCAGATGAGGACTAGAGCCATGGTCAAGTGTTCTTTTACGCGCTATTTACTATTTTATCTTTCTATTTGACGTTTTTATGATTTGATTTTTTCAGTGGTTACACCAGGGACGGTGTAAACTAAGTCTGGGGGGAAGTACTTATCGTACTCTCGTTTTGAGTCTGCTACTTATTTTTCAGGATTTCTTTTGGTTTAATTTTATTTTTGTGTGATTTATTTTGATTCGTATTTTTGCTTTGCCTCGCTAAACAACCTAATAACTAATATCTGAGTACCATTCCTTGAGCTACAAACTGCAGGTTATGAAACATGGAAATAAACCACAAAACTTTGATCAACCAACATCCATGCTTACAAGAGTGACCAAAGAATCCAAACTGACCGACCACTCAATCTACTCGAATTCTTCTCATCTTGGGGCTTGGTATACACATGATCGGAATCTCTCTTCAGGACTAAGGAAACAACGAAGTCTATACCAATCCGGTTCCCCTCTCTTTCCCCTTCAATGAAAAAAATAAAAGAAGATAAGTAAATCATCTACAACTTTTAAGAAGTAAACCAAGACAAAAATCAACTTGGGAAACATGATGATAAATCATAACTCAATATGATTTGAAGGATAAAGGTCAAAAAGAAGTGATCAGGGCTTGGTGGCTACAACCATTAAGACTTGCATCATGGAAGTCTGTCCAAAATCTCAGTCAATAAAAAAAATACAAAGTACCCTCGAAATAATGGGAGACATTGACTGAGTGGAGCGAGAAGAAAGAGGGGGAAATGAACCGGAAAAGACCAATCGCATTGTCAAAAGCCTGAAAGAGTAAGAATCCATGAATCTTTTGATCGATATCCCCAAGATGAGACCGCACCTTAAATTCTAAAAAGGTCGGCAGTGGAAACTTTGGACACTTCTTGCAAAGCTGTGGTTTGAAGATAGTTGAGAAATAAGGATGGGGTAAAAGTAAGTGGAACCCTTTCTAAATGTTGGTACTAACTGATGTGGTTTAAAACCAAAATATGGTGAAAATGGTTGTTTGCAGGTATTAGCTGTTTTTCTTGTCGGATATTTGCTTGAGGGCAAGCAAACGTTCAAGTCTGGGGGGATTGATGTATCTAGGTTTTTACGTGCTTAGTTGTCTGTTTCATTATGTTTTTCTCGGTTATTTGCTTGTTTTCGTTTGTGTTCCAGGTAATTAGGTAATAAAGCGCGTTAGGAACCATTGGCAACTACATACTGGAATTCCGAAGAAATCCGTACCAATTGGAAGGAGTTAGAGCAAGAAACGAACAACGGATCAAGCCGAAAGACGAGCCACGAAGTCCAATCGATCGATGGAGTTTTACTATAAAAACCCATCGATCGATGCATAACTGCGGAAGAAACCGAGCTAAAGTGATCGATCGATTGTGCAACACAATCGATCGATTGAACCAAACTCCAAAATCGTACCATCATGCATCGATCGATTGACGTCCCGCGGCCACCAACTTCCCCAACTTCACCAACCTCACCTACTGCACCTACCTCACCAACTGCACCAACTCACCTTTCATCATCATGTCTGGAGCTTTTGGAGGCCTTCACCTGTGTATAAATAGAGGGGTTGCATCTCATTCCAAATCACTCAATCTCACATCATCCAATCTCATCTCACTACACTCCCATCCATCACAACACAATCTATCTTAGTTTTAGTCTTTGTTCTTAGTTTGAGTTCTTGTTCTTGTTCTTGTTGAAGTTTGAAGTTATATTTAAAGTCTGAAGTTTGAAGTTCATCGATACTTGAAGAGAAACTCTTTCTCTTCCCAGAGAAGCCTTCTAATCCCTTTACTCTATTGCTTTTATGAATTCAATTATGTCATTTGTTCCAATTAATATGTGTGAGTAATCTATTAGTTAGGCTAAGGTGATTCAAGGGAATCCATGAATCACTGAAACTAATGTGTTAATCAAGGGAAAATAATCATTTGGTTCTTCATCTAAATTAATCTTAATGCTTGAATTAGAAGGTACACCTAGTTCATGATCAATAGGAAATTAACACACCAAAAGTGATAGTTAAAATCCCGAAGAGAATCTAGATGAGCAAAGTTCTGTAACCAACGAGAGTTGTTGTTATAGACTTTGTGAACATATCAAACCTGTTAAGAATGCATGTTTAGAATTATTGAATATGGCGAGAGTTGATATTTGGAATTCTATAACATAGGGTTTAGTACTACGAGAGTAGGCTAAACTAAATAAAGTTGTTTGAGTTCAAGAACGGTTCTAAATCATATCCCTTGATTAATGCTTGTTTTATGATAAATGTATTTCCCGAGAATCACCCATCGCCTAACGCCTTTTAATTATAAATCAATTTAAATCATTAGCAGTTGTGACAAACAAACAAAACCCCTCATATCTGTTCTAGCTTAACTCTACTCTCAAAGTTTCATAGTGTAACCTTGGTCCTTGTGGATTCGATCCCTAAGTACTACCGCGCATTACCGTGCACTTGCGGTTGGTTTTTAGTGGTAAAACCTGAGCACATCAAAATTAGAATGGTTAATATCGTTTATGCCCTTAATGAATAAATTATATACATTATTCAAAAATAAAAATGAATTTTAATTATTTTTATTAGATAGATGATTAAAATTAATAATAATAAGAATTCTCCAAAATCTAAAATTTATTTAAATTAAAAATATAATTGTGATATATATATATATATATTGTGTTGTTATCTAAAATTTTATTTTAATAAAAAGTTAAAATTAAAAAAATAACATAAAAAAAATGAGAAAACACATAACTAAATATTAATCAAGTAAAATTATTAATTTTCTATAATTGAGTGAATTTTAAGACTGATTTATTAATAATGAATATAGTATATATAAAAGTTTTCACATAAAAATTCAAATGAAAATATAAATAATAATTTAACTTTATAATTTTTAAATTAGTAATGTATATACTAATAAGTAATTTTATAAAATGTGTATGCTTGCATGTGCGGGCAATCCACCTAGTTGCTTGTTTAATTCATACATACTCATCTTCATCATTTATTTATCAAATTGCCATTGTCGGCAATACACAAACCACTATTAACAACCAAAAAAGCTCCACCTAAAATCAACATCGACATCTTTGTACCCATTTCTTACACATACGAACCATTTTTTTTTAACTTTCTCTCTCATTTCGTCTTAAAATCTAAACTTTTGAATTTTAAAATTTATAAGCTTATTAGAGTTACTCAAGTTCATGATTCTTGGTGAAGAAGGAGTGGATTACTTTTGCTAAAAAATTATGTGACATCAACCACTATCACAATTGGATTAACCATCTTTGTTGTTCTAATAGGCTGTTGATCAAGGCTCGAGGAGTGTCGATCGTTGCTTCTACTCAACTAGTGTCGTTCGAAAATCAAGGGATGCCGCTCGACACTTGTTTCTTTGTCTTATGGTTCATACGTTCCAACTCATACAGATCCTTGTTGGACATATGTTCATTGGAAATATCCAAAAGTTTTTTTTCTTGTATGTAAACTAAAAAGAAAAACCTATTCACAATCTTACAACTAGTCTAATGGTGATTAGAGTCTTCGGTAACAACACCAAAATTTGATAATGCTTAAATTTATCCTTTAGCTACTCTGCACTTTCAGAATGCAATGCAACACCTAGGGATCAAATCCATAGAGACTATATGTTTCACATAATAGACTTGAGTTTCAGACTAAGATAAATCAATAATAAAAAGCAGTAAAGAGAGCAATGAAAAGGTTTGTAAGATAGTTGAGAAAAGTGTTAGATTCAAGGAAATCAAACATGTATGTCAGAATTTCAAGTAGCAGAATGCCAATGATTAATGAAGAACGGTTCTAAGACTCAGATTTAAATTATCAAATCAACCACCTCTTGTTAAGACAAGCATAGAACAATATGATAATTTCACTAAATGCGTAAACCAGTTCTCTTTTTGAATAGTTATTTAATAGTTTCAGACAATCAGTCATGTTGTCGCATCTAATCAATTATCCTATGATCATGATTCTAATTAATTACTCTAGAAGTCAGCATTAATATCCATCAATGATGGAGAAATGAATAGATAAACCTAGCAATTCTATCAACTTAGCGATTAATCCTAAACCTTAGAAATCCATAAATCAAATAGGATGATTACTCAAACATGATCAAAGAAAACATAATAATAGTATGAATAAAATTGCATTAAGACAAAGATTAAAATATTGATGTTCCAAATCAATTTTTGAATGAGTGTTGATCTTTCTCTCCAAATCTTTCAATAATAAATTAAGTGTAGTCTACACAATAGCTTAAGAAAATATAATATAGGGTAAAACACGTTCATGGACTTCTTTACATATAAAGAAAACTTATGGGCATTTGTGCGATTTTTTGAATATCATTAAGATCACGTCGGTTGGTTGATTTCCACATGAGTCGACCGACACCCTTGGTGTCGGCCAATACCATCTTCAATAACTTACTCCGACTTGTAGTTTTTAGCTTCACATCTCTCAAAACTCTACAAAAACTCCAAAAGCTCCAAAATACACGTGAACCTACAAAGACTCTAAAACAGGCTTGAAACATATAATATAAACTGTAAAATCTGTCTTATACCATTGTAAAACACATAAGACCATGATATGTCAGTAGACTTTTCGAGAAGACTTCTAGGAATAGCATTCATTGTCTATAGAAGAATTCTGAGGGGTATAATCGTAAAAATATTTATAATTTTTTTCTATATGAACATAAAGAAATAGTTGTAATTTTACTTTTCTTTAGATTACTTCTGCATTTGAGTGACTTTAGAGTATAGATTTGTATTCAAATTCAATGAAAAATCCCGCTTTTATATTAAATTTATTTTTTATATAAAAATAAATTTGTGTTAGTAAATTAAATGTTTTAAATATAAAATTCTATACTTATTTATATGAAAATATTGCATTTTTGATGATTAATTGATTTAGAAACAAATATTAACAAAAAGATAAAGTTAATAAAACATGAGAAAATTCTTAATATATTATAAGTTGGCTATTACTTTTATAAATATTTATTAAATATTTATAAATAATTTAAAATGGTTAGTTTAGGTTTTTCCCTCACAATCTAGGGTATTTATGGAAATTATCATCTTTTAAAATAATTTTGAAAAATGGTATCAAGTTTTTGATAAAATCTGATTTTCGATAAAATATATTAATAACCATATTTTAATAATAAACTTAATTCATTGTAGTTATCATTGTAAATAATTCTAAGATGTGAAAATGACAAATAGAAAACTGGCTTATCAAATAATGTTATAGAGATAGATAATAACTTTTAACTAGAAAAAAATATTAAAAAATATGTGTGTTTATTTAAACATAAGTCTTTATCAGATGAGATAACAAAAATATGAAGAGTTGTTCCACGTCTACGAACGCTCATGCCAATTGAGTTAAGTTAGCTATTGAACAACGATGCATTGGCCACTATTTTGAAGATTTTGTGAGTCCCTCCATCAATTTGATTTTAATGTGGACTGATCAACGCCAAACAAATTAGTGACTAAATGTTGGGTAGAAGGCGGTACAAGAAGAATAAAAGCTACTCCAATCTGAGATTCAACTCAATTTATTATTCGTGTATATGTTCCAGAACATTCAGTTTTGACACAGAAGGTTATGCATGCGCCCGCCCGAAAAGTGACCCCATGACATGCAATATTATATATGAACTCTGTTATAGCAACTTCATAGGTGGAGTATTTCAACTCAGTTTCTAAACAAAATAATTTTTTATTTAATAACATTTTATTTATTTAATTAAATTAAAAAGATTTAAAGCTGTAAACCATTAACTAAGTATCATGTATAATAGAGTATCTGATAGTATGTATGCAGAAATACTTTTTTCATGTCCCTCCTAGTTTTCTAGTATTTTTTTTTCTTTTAAATGCTGAGATACCCGATGAACATGTTCTTAGAGCAAGATTAACGGTAAGGGTGGGTGAGTTTCTTAGGAGGTGAGAAAGAGGTGGGGGCCACCAAAAACTCAAAAATCAGCTCCAAAAGTCACCAAATAAGAACCGATTTTTAAGGAGTTTTTGCACTGTTCACGGGCCCCACTAACACGTGGCGGCCCGCAATTGGTACTCTTTTTTTTTAATTAGGCCAAAAAAAGAAAAAAAAAAGAAACCCTTTAAGGGTTTCACCTTTAATCGTGCTCTTAAATCTCTTACATCTGTTTGCCCTTTTTCTTATTTGTAGAATTGTTACATTCACTTATTGAGACACATTCATTACGCTTTTTCTTCTTGATAACTGAAGTTTCTATGACATTCCAAGCTTTTTGATTCACACAATTGTGAAGCACTCAAGCTGTTACATGTTCATCTTGAACTTCATTATCCCACTTAGACCCTATATTTTCATCAAATTTTGAAAGAAAATCTCTTACACATAACTGGCATTCAATCAATTTTGAAAAAAAAACATGCCAAATAAAAATGTCAAATAAAATAATGTGTACCTTATCTTCATGAGATTTGGTCTTTTGTCTTATGAAGTTTTCAAACGGAATCGCTATGGAATACACCCCCATGAAAGAAAGGAAACTTTGTTTAGTTAACTTTGACTAGTTAACTTTGACTAAATCTTGTTTATTTGAAAAATAGAACAGTAATATTAATATTATTATATTTGAGTTAATCATATTTCTAACTGTATAAACTAATGTTCACAAAAATTATAAAAGTAAATAATAATAGTTATAGTTTTCTGTTAAAATCAAACAAATCAAAAACTAAAATTATCCAAACTAAACTAAGTACATAGTTTTAATTTGGTAGTTAATTTTTCCTAAGCCAAAAATCGAAAATTGAACAAAAAGACTTGACAAAATTAAACATTTAAAATCCTACCCGTCTAAGTGCATACAAGATCCACCCATTTTTTTAAAAGTGGCAAGTTCAGAGGTATTATGTTAGTGGCTGAATGTCAGGATATAAATAGTGGTATACATCTTATAGTTTTTGGGATTGTAAATGCAGAGGATACAACTGCATGGGAATTGTCTTTGCTCAGCTGCGTAGTGTGGTAGGTGATGGTAAAAAATTGGCTTTCATCTCTGACCTATGCCCAACAATAGCCAAAGCTCGTACGAATGTTTTCCCTAAAGCTGATAGGGGTATATGCTTATATCACCTTGGAAAAAACATGACTTCAGGTTTCAAAAATGGGTAAATGGGCGATTAGTATCTCAACTAGGGTCATATTGCGTAATTAGTACCCAAATTATTTATTGTGCATATTTATACCTGATCTAATAAAAATTTGAAATCGGTACTTAAACTTATAAAAACGACTTTTGCGTATCTGCGATCGACAGCGTATCAGGTAACCGGTAATATTTGTATGTGATATGCGGGTAAATGGCCGATAGTACCTCAACTAGGATCATATTGCCTAATCAGTACCCAAATTATTTCACTATGCATATTTATATATGATCTAATAAAAATTTAAATCAGTACCTACACTTATAAAATGACTTTTACGTACATGCAAGCGACAACATGTCAGGTAACCAATAATATTTATATGTGATATGCTGACGTGGAAGAAACGACGCCGTTTCAATCATGAAAAAATACGCATTGATCAAAGATCAGACCCATGCCTCTCCCAAGTACACAATATATCATTAACCACTTGTGCTAATATAGAAACTTCGTTTATGTATACAAAAAACAACTATATTACCTTTTAATTTAGCGATTATGTTCATCTTTTCTTCATCAACATCAACAAATATCAAACAACAAAAAAATCTCAATTTCAAATAAAATTTATTTTAAATTAAAATTCATTTATATATATATATATATATATATATATATATATATATATATTTAAATATGCATTTTTAATATTTTGTTAAAATTTTATATTTATATTTTGGATTGCTTATGGTTGTTAAAAGTGTGCTACATTCTTACATTTATTATTCGTTCGAGGAAATATTATTTTTAATAATATTAAATATTTTAATATTTTAAAAATATATATTTAATTTATTATTTCATGTCCTTAATAATCTGATCATTTCTAATTTTCTAATAATATATGTTTATATAATTGTTTTATCATTTTTAAAAATGTATTAATACATTAAACTTATATCAATTGTTTGATAAATGTTATATCAAATAACCTCATTTAATATAATTATACTTGTTGAAATTAGTATTAGAAATCTACTTATTAGAAATTAGTATTAGAAATCTACTTATTAGATAGTAGTATTAGAAATTTAGTTATATTATTATGTCTTTTATAATGGAAAAATAGTTCTCCATTAGTATAAGCGGTTATTGCTTGCATTTTCTATGCTGAACCTGGGTTCGATCCTCGTTAAGTGTTTCTTTTTTTCTTGACTCAAAACGATGTCGTTTAGGTTAGCATAAGATGATTCAACCATGAACCAGTACTCCTCAGCATATTATTGACACGTTGTTGGTCACATGTACGTAAAAGTCGTTTTTTATGAGCGGTTAATGTTTGCATTTTCTATGTGCTGAATTTGGGTTCGATCCGCGTTAATGTTTCTTTTTTCCTGACTCAAAACGACATTGTTTATGTTAGCATAAGATGATTCAACCATGAACCGGTCCACTTCAGCATGTTACTGACACATTGTCGGTCGTAGGTACATAAAAGCCATTTGTTTATGAGTTTATGTACCGATTTCAAATTTTTAATAGATAAAGTACAAATATGCACAATGAAATAGTTTGGATATTGATTAGGCAATATGACCCTAGTTGAGGTACTAATCAGCCATTTTTCCATGATTCAACCATGAACCGGTCCACCTCAGCGTGTTACTGACACGTTGTCGGTCGTAGGTACGTAAAAGCCGTTTTTATTAGTTCAGGTACTGATTTCAATTTTTTACTAGACCAGGTACAAATATGCACAGTGAAATAGTTTGGGTATTGATTAGGAAATATAACCCTAGTTAAGGTACTAATCGGCCGTTTTTCCGTCGATCGCAGGTACGTAAAAGCCGTTTTTTATGAGTTCATGTACTGATTTCAAATTTTTACTAGATCAGGTACAAATATGCATAGTAAATAGTTTGGGTATTAATCGCTGTGTTTTTAATACCTAGTTTAAGCACTTTTAACTAATAAAATAGCATCTCTTGACTCCCTGAATAGTTGTGTATTTTCCTCAGCATTAGATTTACAAAATAACTCAAGCACAACCAAAAAATAATCAATCACAATTTACATTTGAGAAGACTATAAGCTATAATAATACCCATGATGAAAGAATGGTCTACTTGTGGTTCCACCACCATTGTCAATACATATTTTCCAAAATCTAAACCATTAATGTTATTAGATTGTTTCTTTTTAACTTCTGCCATTAATCTTCCTAATCCATCTTCGATTGTGAAAACCGACCCATGATTCACGATCGTATAACAAAACTGTTGATCATCTTTACTAGATTCCATTACAACTTTGTAAGAATAAGATGAGCCTCTAGGCGAAATCTTGAAGTTCTTTCTTAGTCGAAATCTTGTCCCGGTTAAGTTGTATCCTTCACAAGATTTGAATAATCCAACCCTTTGTTGAAATTCAAACAAGACTTCTCCGTATAAGTCCATAAGGTAAACTTCACTGCACCTCTTGGAATCATAATTATCCATTCGATAGATTAAGTTTCCTTTGGAATCAAAAACTGTGCAGCCTTCGCTATGGTACACTAGAGATCTCATCCATATCGTGAAGCTCTCTTGCTCCCTCGTCACGTACGGCGAGCTCTTGACTTCTCCGACGCCGGAGTCCACCGGTAATGCTTGGACAGGATGTATCTGCACCATGTTCTTAGCTAGACAAATCTCAAATACCGTCGTTGCTAAGTATTTGTATGTGTTGAAAAACTTCTATGCTGATAGTATGTGTGTCCTCTTCGTATATATACTCTCTAATTGATCATATAAAAAGGATATAAGTCTTTGGTTATGATTAAAAAGGATAGTATGTGTGTCCTCTTCGTAATATGTATACTCTCTAATTGAATGTATATCCTTTTTATATATACGAAGGTTACATCCACATGTTCAATGTCAGATACGACCAATAATATGAAAAAACTATTATTTAACGACGTAAATTAATTAAAATACGATCCATATACGTGTAGAGAGGTCGATATCACGTGGATAACGTTAGATTCGAATAAATATATAAATGCAGATACACTACAATAGTAAAATTGTTTCAATTATTTGTTGAGAGGCTTAGAACTGGTCTTTGGTTTTGGGCTCACTGGATTTGCTTGCTGGTGAATGCTGACAACAGTTTCTTGGAAAGATACTGCACACCAACAGTTATGTTAGCAGATTAACTCCTGTCTATTAATATTCTCAAATTTTACTTTCTTCCTCTATCATTGAAATTATTTATATTTAAATTATTTTTCATACAAAACATAGCTAAAAATATGACCATCTCATGAACGTTTTACTAACTATAGATATATTATTATATAATTTCTATTGCAAATGATGATAAAATATCTACAACAGTTTTTTTAATTAAATTGTTGTTTTAGAATTTTTATTTGTTTCATAAAGATAGTTGTTTGGAATTTTTAATGTACCTTTTTTTAAGACAATTACTACATATAATAATAAAAGAATTGTAAATAATGTATTAAAGTAAGATTATTTTTGGTATTATAATATTATTTTTAAAGTATGCGAAAACTGTAAAAAAAACAATCTTAATGGAGCAAAGTACTATGTGGTATTGATAAATAACTTCACATATAAAAATTCACAATGAAATTCTCCCCGTAATACTCGGATCAACAGACGGTTTTGCGACATCCTCGATGGACATGCTCCATACGACACGATCATAACAAACTTCCCATAAGTTTGCATTCTATAATGTACAAAAAATTGCATTCTATAGTGTACAAAAATTGCATTCTCTGGTAATCGAATCCGAGACTTGATGTAAAAGTCTTTAAACTTTGACCAATAGGTCATGGTGAACATTTTCAAACGCAAGATTTTTTTAATCTTTTTCAGACGCAAGATACTATTTTTCATGCCATTTAAAACCATTGGTATCTATAGGTTTTGATTGTAACTTTAAATTAGTTTTTTTGATTTTTTAGGTTTTGGTTTTAGATTATTTTCTTTTGGTTTTGCTATATTTTTAGTTTTTTAAATAACCAATATATTATTGTAAAAGAGAAAGTAGCAATAAATATTAAGAATTACCATTAAATTTTATCAAATATAATGATTTTTTATTTTAAAATAAAAATACATTAACATTTTTGCATTATTTATTTTTAAATATTATACTAAAATATAATCATATAATATCTAGAAATTGAAAAAAAATGTAAATACTTAAATAAAATAATTATGAATTGGTTTATATAGCTTTTTAACTTGAATGGCTATTTTTTCAAGATAAATATAATATATTGTATTAATAAAACATATTATGTTTTTATAGTTTTTAGTTACTGTTAAATGTGTCTAATAATTATTAAAAATATTCAATAATTTATGTACAGAAAATAATAACTATTTTATTAAAAAATTAATTAACATTATAATTTATTATACAGATATGAAAAATAAATAAATTATTTTGCATTATTCTTTAAATGATATATTATGTATTAAAATTGTATGAAAAAATTATTTTTATGAAAATATTATTTATTAATTAATATTAAGTAAATTTTGGTACTTTCTACAAATAGAAACAAAATTCATTTTTTATATAAAAGCTCACAAAATTTGGTTTTTAGTTTTTTTCATAAATTATTTAAAGTTTTCAAAAACTAGTATATCTAAATTTTGTGAAATCTATTTATTAAATTTTCTACTTATCATACAAAATACTGCAATTTAGTTAGCTATGCACAATTTAGATCAAGGGTCTCATGATCAGGTTGAATCATGTATATTGAATCTATACATGACTCAGAATTACCCATATTTCCGGAAAATAAGAGAAATACAAATAGTTGTTCAGAAAAATACAAACTCCCTAGGCCACGATTTGGGGAGGTGTGTCCAGGGCCGTAAAAGGTACAGACAAAGGCTGGCACCGGGCCTAGGTGGTGGGGCGTAAGCCCAACACCTGGTTAATCAAAAAAAAAAAAAAAAAAAAAAAAAAAAAAAAAAAAAAAAAAAATTTAAATTATTTGTTTGGATTGATAAAAAGCTTTCAATATGCGAGCGGCCGTACCATTGTTAGCCTCGTGAGTGTGATTTGGTGGATTTTACTATCAAATTGATCGTAAAAAGAATATTTTTTTTGTAATAACTTTTGATGTAAGAATCCTTGTAAAATACATTAATACGCTGTTTTTCGTGACTATTGTTTTTAAATTTATATAATATAATTTGTAATAACTTTATTAAGTGGTCTTCTTTTTTTTTGGAAAACATTTTATTAAGCAGTCTATAATAACTATTACATCTTGTTTTGTTTTGTCTTTTTTTTTGAAACTAACTATTAGGAGATTGTTATAACCTCTATTCATGAGGTTTTCTTGAAGATTCAATATTAATTATAGTTTTTTAGTTTAACGCTTTCATATAAGCATTACCTAACCTGATTGTATTGGTCTCAAGCAAATGCTTTAGTTTAGCTGTTTACTTTAAAATATTATTTAGGTTAAATAATACCTTTTTGTTCAAAGGTTAATAATACTTTAACTATTTATCTTAGAAGAAATGATTTTGCGCTTATTATACGTTTATAGATTTAAAACTATTATCAACACAGATTTAAATGACAATTTTCTAGCTTTTATGCATGTTTCTAACTCTAGACTGGAAGAAAAACAACTATGGTTAACTATATTTATTTTTAACTCTAGACTGGTTAGCTAGGAAGAAAAAGTAACTAGGGTCAATTCATCAGCTTCTAACAGGACATTTTAACCCTATACTAATACTACTACACATCAGTATTAACGATTAATGCTAAACATATTGTTTTCGAATTTAAACAAAACCCAATACTGATTTAGAAATTCCTTTTATTCACCATTTTCCTAAAAAAAAAAAAAAAAAAAATCAGTGTGGGTATTAGAAGGAATATTTGTTTGATTAATTATATGATCAGGTGAAAGCAAATGAAAATTTATGTTATACATCTTTTATTAACAAAGTCTCCCTCCATTCAAAACAAAAAGTAATGAAGAGAAGATTACTTTAATGTTGGCCCACTAAAAGTAGTAGGTATAATAGGTGCTATTTTTCATAAAAATGACAGTCATTTCTCTGGTACCCGTTTTGTCGTATAGAGCCCATATGAAATAAGAATGATTACTTATACAAAACGATCACATTGCATACAAAAATGATCTTTGTGTATAATTTATTATGGGCTTATTTGCCTAATAGCCATATTTCAAAGACAAATCAGGTGAGTGACACTGATTTTGAGATAATGCAATGTCAGACATTTGACAACTTTTCATCCGGTTATGCCCTTTGTCTTAACATGTTTCCAGTTGCAATTGATAAAGTATGTGACATAGACTTGTGTGTGGCGTATGAACAATCACTTAGAGAAACACAACGTATGTCCAAGATATAGTTACCACATATGATTTATAATAATAGTAAACGTTTTAAAGTAAAAAAGGTATTCTATTTAAATAACATATGTTAACCTATGTGAAGAATCAAAAGTATAATCATTGCTATTCTATTTAACAAAATATTATAGAACACTAAATATAGGTCAACATGTACGTAAATAGAATATGTACAAATTAAAGAACCTATCACATATTTCTCAAAATTTTGAAATGTTTATGATTGCATTGAAGTAGTTAATGTTTTCTCCAATCTCAAACCCCAATCTTCTATAAACTAAACCCTATCAACTAATCACTAAACTTTACATGGAAATAAAAACCATAACCCAAATATGAAATACTAGTTTGAATTTTTAAGCTACAATATATAATATTAAACTGTACAATATAGAGCACATATGCCAATAAGATGCTATTTCATTCTATTTAGGGCAGTTAGAATATAAACAGCAAAACTGTAGTTGTAATCTTACTAACATCTCACATATTTTCAAATTGTGCAATTCTATAATTGCATGGAGTAGGTAATGATGTCCCCAATGTCGACCCTAATCTTCCATCAACAAAACCTTATCCACTAATCACTAAACCCTACATGGAAATATAAACCCTAACCAAAATATCAAAATATGAAACTAGTAATAGTACGAATTCAGAAGCTAAAAATGTGATATCAAACTGTACAATATAGAACAAAAATGCAAATAAGATGCATTTTCATTCTACGTGCGTTAGATAGAATAGAAACAAGAAATGTACAATTTACAGACGAAACAGAGAAAATGTAGTGAACAAACATCACTGAATTTACCTCATCTACAATACTTTCGCAAACTTGTGACGCATTCAACATTGCCATGTCCTCATCCTCTTATGCACCCTTGATCACCTCAATCCAACAGAGACTGAAATAGTTGTTAACCTTTTTCTTCAGTGGGTTCAAAGTTTGTCTCAAACAATCTACTTGGAAAGCCTAACTCGTCCATGATAACCCTGTCAAATGAAGGTAATAGGAAAACGTGATTAGGTGAAGAATAGAAATGAAATATCAAAACGGTACAAAGGCAACCGCCTAGTATAGTTTATGAGGCCATAATAATCCACTTTATGCTATGTAAACTGAAATAAAAGAAATAGAATACAAAGATGTAGAATCATAACTATGTACAACATGTGGAATAAGAAAGTAGGAGGTAAAGTAGTTTAATTTAGGCTAACAATGTCTTGTATTTTTTTCGTACATCAGATCATATGAAAAGAATATTTTTGTTAAACAAAACAAAGTAATCTATTATATTTCGTATACCAATGTCCTTTCCATATTTCATATATCACACATATGTATTCAGAATGGATAAGGCATACATGATAATTCAGTATATTCCATTTCATGTAGAATAGTTCTAACAGATTATATTTTATATCTATACGCAAACAATACTATGTACTTGTAGAAGCTATTCCATACAACAAAACCATATTACTAAAATATGTACTTTGTATCTCTGCTAAAACATCACAATTCGAAGTTAACAAAGACTAAGACCAACCGATGAAACTTCAACCCTAAATCAATTGTTGACCTTCGGCTATGAACAACAGATCCGACACACAACAACAACAAGGTGGTCGATTTACCAATTATATTACCCCTAGTTCTGACTATATCCCAAATAGAAAAGAAAAGAACAACAACTTTAAAAATTGAATGCAATCACCGGGAAATATACTGTTTTGAAGAGATTTGACAGGAATCGCCGATGGAAAGTGGAATTGGCACGAGTTGCTCCTACTCGCCGCTACGACTGTAACACCGTCATGTGGCCGTCGATTTCAGAAACGGAGAAGAGTTCGCGTTTTTCAAAAATCTGAGAGAAGTAAAATAAACTCTAAGATTTTCGACGGTGATGAAGTTGTGGAATATGTTGAAATGTGATGGTGTGAATGTAAATAAGCCACATGTTACATTTTACAGATAATAATTAATTACTATTCTTTTGCTTCAGGTTTCACCGGTAGCTTAGAGGGTCAAAATAGGATTATTATATAAAACTAACGTTGTGTATAGAAAAATTAGGTAAATTGGTTATGTAGTGCATTATAATTTTTTTTTTTTGCGTCATAGGATGCAATTTCCCATTTCTTATTTGGTCGGAAGAAACTACCAAATATATTTGTATCTCTTTTTTGTAACAAAATAAAACATTTAACTCAGATATTGTATATTCGAAAGCTTATGGTAGTATTTATTTGGTTGGAATTTTGACAACTAAAACTCAGATATTGTATATTTCCGTGGGTATAATAATCTTGTGGGTTTCAATTCGATGGCAAACATTCTTGTTGTTTGAATCCAATTTTTTTTGGGAGTTAACATTTTCCATTTTATAACATATAATTACTGTGTATTTTATTTTATTATGTATCATTAAAGTTATTACTGGTTAATGGGGTTGGAAATTAAAATTATGCAACAATTGAAGTAATAGTTGATACTAAATAATTGCGTGGTTTCCTAACATACTAACGCGATTGTTTTTATTAAGTTCAAAACTAAAAAAGTTTGTAAAGTATAGGGACTAAATCTAAACAAAAGGAATAATTTCTATAAATATACGGACTGATAGTATCACTGCTCATCTATTTTCTTCGTACAAGGTTAAGTTATTTGTCTTTTTATTCTTTCTTTCTACTCTAGATTTGAGTTTTATCTGATTTTCTCAACATATTTGCTCTTTTTTTATAATGTTTTCAGTGACGAGATGGAAGAAGGATTTGCTTATGGAGCTGGAAACAATCAGAAGAGAACATGAAGATCGAAGAAATCAAAACCTGTAGCGAAGTCTCAAGCGTCTAAAAACCCTGCCATGAGTTATTTGTTTTATTTTTCTTCTCTAAAGTATATACAAATTACTTGTCAGCTGAAATGACATAAAAACGAAAATAAATGCACCTTGTATTTAAAATATTGATTTGATTTTTCATGTAATAGCGGCTGACAAAGTCAGATCCACACTACCCTAAGGTGAAAGACTTTTTTCTATTGACTTCGATTCTTTCGATTTTCAAGGATGTCCCAAGTGGTGCTAAGTTCTATGAGAAGTTTTGGCCTGAAGAACTCCTTGAAGTCATAGATCAAGGTTTTCCGCGTAAGTAATTATATATATACATATAGTTTTTTGCGCATATATCGCGAATGGTAAATAATTTTTTTATTCTTCTGATTAAGGTCTGATTTTAAATTATTTTTTTCTAAAAGGTATCATGTAACCTTGACACCGCAGAGTTTTTTTGAGTGAGTGATTAGACAAGTATCATAGTGTTTTACTTGTGATAAATTGATTAGTTTATTGTTTTAATTATGATTGAAATAAAATTAATTGCATATTGGGTACCACAAGTATTTATTTTGGGTTTTGCGCATAATATTCTGATGTGAATCGATTGTGTATATGCTCCTTCTTTTATATATTTATTTATGTATACTAGCCCTCTTTTTTTCTATACGAGTAAAATGAGATCTCTTTTAAATGTGTAGCTGGACTATGGTATCCACAAGTACTTTGACCGCTAGACATCCGAATGGGAAAAGCGGATCAGACGGTGCGGATCTAGCGTATCTAGTGGATCAAGTGGAACAAAAGCGGATCAAGCGGTACAAGTGTGGATCAAGCGGATCTAATGTTCCAAAACATATGTGTGAATGGTAAAAGTGGATAAAATATGGTCCAAAATACTGTATAAATTTAAAATAATGTATATATGTTTAAAATAACAAATGTTATTACAAAATTGTCATTTATTTTTTATTTTTTTAAATCCTAAACCTTACCCTCCAAAATCTCACCCCTTAGTCTAACACTAAATTTAGGTTAGTTAACCTTAGAGATAAAATTTTCTATTTAAGTTTACATGTTTGATAAATCTAACACTATAAGGTATAATAAATAGATAAAATAATGGAAAACTAAGGCAAAATTGAAAACATGAAAAGGCAACCGCATTAAGGTTGATTCCTGACATACTGTTGGAAGTTGCAGATGAAGAGATTAATGGAAAGAATGTGGTTCCATTTCAATTTTTGAAATTAGAAGTTATTCCTAAGAAAACTATTATTTTAATTATGGTATCTTTGTTTTTAAAATGCTATAATGCCACTCATTGGAAGTGAAGAATATGTCAAGATTAGTGATGACTTTGCATTGGACATAAATGTTTCACTTTAGCTACGACTCTATATTTTTGAACTTTTTTGCCATAAATGTTGACTAAGACAAGTACTACAATGTTCCTAATAAGATTGTAATGAATGATGAAGCTGTTTGTTTCATTTATGTTGGTAAGTTAGCATTTTCAAGATGTTTTGAAGCATATCCATCGTCAACGCAAGTTTGTCCCATCGCTATGCATACAGTCATCATTTGAGCTCAAGGATTTGTTTTTCTTTTGTATGAGGAAATCTTTAGCTTGATGTTAGTAATAGGAACATCGGCGATACGATATGTGAACAATGTTTTTTTTTGTTTCTTCAATGACCTTGTCGACTTCGAGGGCCGAGCTGGTAGGTTGGTGGATCTTCGATTGTATTAAGTTGAGGTCGTTTGTATATCTCGGGCTAATGTCCATTTCAAAATGCTGATCTAGTTCTCTAGGCTTGACATTGTGTTGTCTGGGATGTATTCCATATTGTTGTTGTCCAATTTATTGTTGTCAATTGAGTTCAATTGTCCTTCTAAGGTATGGTCTCGCAGGCTCATGGGTGATGGGGAGATCGGGAAATCAATTCAGACTTGATGTTCGGCCTGATTCTTAGAAACTATCTCTAAGCGTTGCAGAGCTTGTTGTCTTATAACATATTATTGATAAGTACGTTTAAGAATAGAGAAAACTATTTGTAAATCAGCTGACCCATGAGATAATGTAGCGTCCAGATTGACAACTGGTGATTACGGTGGTAGCATGGTGATGAGAGTTCCGTCTGTGTTAAACTGCTATCATGCGCCATGCGGCATGCGGGATGGAGGCCGACATGTTTGCTGCTCCTGCCAAATTGGATGTATATGTCCAGTTATGAAATATGAGTTCTCACTTTGGATCTTTAGAGGGTTTTTGTGTTAAATTCTTCTCCATCTAGAGCCAAATGATACTAAGAAATTATGGTTAAAATTGAAGCTAATGTATCGAATAAAATGATTATGTGTAAGCGATAAAAAATGAAAATATCTTTTACTGATAATAAAAGTTGATACATTGATGAAGAACAAAATGTATATGACTATAAGTGAATTTAAGTGCAAAAAATATTGTTTTGACATATGAGGCTTAGATCCCTTCTCTTCCTCCTTTGTCCTTTTTATAGCTGGTTTGTAATGAAGGCTTGACCTCTAGTGTGTATTCAACACCATCAATATATGTTTTAATGTTCCAATTTTTTTAACATTTCTATGTTGACTGGTCAAGCCGACGTTGACTCTCTTATAGTCTTGTGATATACATTTTTCTCCTTTGGTTTATTGTCTTTTATAATGTAGCTTAAATTTGTTGGATCAAATCTTTGAACCGAGTTTCAAATGAGGCGAAATCTATCTCCAACACTTAATTCATTTTTATAGACCAAAATATCCATAAATATCTTTCACCATTTTTATGTTTTTGTTAAGACACTTACATTTTTATCGGCTGCAAAGTAGACTATTCGTGGTTTGAGCCATTTTAAACAAATATAAATATGAATAGTAAGCCCAAATTGAAACACATTTTAAGTAAAAAATGGGATTATTGGCCCAAAATACCAAATTGTAGTTGAAAATTAAGTAACTATCCAAACCCAAAAAGAAACCCATTTCCTTGTAGCAGCATCTGGCCAATCTGACTATTTACCCCTCGAGAAGGGACATGTAAGTGAGCAAAAAGATATCTCCCATAATCGGCGTGAGATTTATGTTTGGGACTTAGGTCTCTGTTCATCTTGTAGCTCATAAGCTACTTTCATCTCCATCCACTTGTTCTCGTTGAGAAGAGTGATAGTTTCTTCCAAATCTTCAAAAAGCTGCCGAAATATCTTGTGGTAGAAGAGAATGGCAGGATGTAAGGGTTATTCTCAATCGTTTAGGGTTTGCAATTGTGTATTTAAAGGATATCTACGATGTCATAAATGGCAACTTGATCTGTTAGAGAGAGAACAAAAATTGTTAAAGGAAGTGAATTTGTCTACAGATTCGACTTTTACAGTAGTCGTTTTCACTTTGGATTGAGGTTTGTCTTTATACTTTTGTCTTCTACCATTAACTTTAATATTGATTCCCTGACCTTTATAGCTTTTATGGCAATAATAGAATCCATCATTTGTAAAGCTAATCTTTAACGTGTAGTGTAGATCCGTTAGAGAAAAAGATGTTTTGAGATTTGACTTGTGTATACTACGATACCTTTGTTAATTTAAAAGTTATCTGTTACAGGAACCTGTGATAAAAATGGGGCAGATGGTGAAACTTGTTATTGGTGTTTGGGAGCAAGTAGGGAATAGAGGTTGGCTGTTCCTAGAAGATCCAACAGAGAGGAAGTATGAAGTCATGGTCCATGAGAGTCAGACATATGCATCGCTGCTGGATCTGGTACGAACACGCTATAGTGTGGGTGTTAACACTGCTGTTGGTCTTACCTACGAGTTCCCTGACTGGATGAAGGCGTCCAGTGATATTTCAGCACCTCCTGTTGATGTTAGGGAAGATGGAGATGTCGAGCTATTCATGTCAATTCGTCTTGATGTAGGTGACCTGAGGCTGTTTGTGACAATTGGGAATGATGTTGTTGCATGTTAACTTTTCCAAAGGAGATCTAACTATACTATTGTTGGCAGTTCTAGAGGAACTTTGGCACCTAAGCCTTTCTGGTATCGGGGTAATAATATTTATAGGAATAACTCCTCCAAGTGTGTTGACGACTTACATGGTAACTTAACGGATGGCACTGCTTTTTGGGAAGGTATGCTTGGGCAAGGATGGATTTCTGCAAGCCAACAGTTCTTGTTGGAGGTGTGCAGTGAAGATGAAACAGCCATGTTGACTAGTAAAGCTTTAGCTTTGACAAGGGGTTCTGAAGTCCAAGTTGAGGAGAGTAGCGAGGGGAATGAGTCATCTACCAACTCATCGGCCGCCCCCATTGAACGTTGTTGTGCAGACTGCTGGACCTGGGATAATACGAGTATCTGACATTAGTCTACCTGCGGGTCGGGCAAACAAGCCCCTAACAATTGGTAACATTTTACGATATTTGTTGACCTGTAACGAATAGTGTTATATAACAATTACTAATTGCCTGATATTATCTTATGTGTGCCACAAAGAAGACCAGTATCAATACTTGAATACTTAACGACGGGGAAAGGTAAAGTGGCTGACTATGGAGTTGCTGGAAGTACTGATGGAGGACACTGTGTGGACAATACCACAACTAATGAAAATCCCAACTTCCCTGATCCTTTGCCTGATGAGGGGTCGGATGAAGAAGGTTGCTACTATTTGGATATATTGTGTACTAAGTAATTTAATAGACGATAACATTGAGTGTCTATTTTCCCTTATCTCATGCAATGTCTCAAGAAGGAGGAACCGAACATCTGTATGTGGGACAAGTATTCATGGATCGCACAGCTTTCAAGACCCATATGGCGTTGTATGCTTAGGCCAACAAGTTCAAGTTCCTCAACCAATGATCTGAGCCTGGAAAAAATGGTGCTGGAGTGTAGGGGAGAGGAGTGTAAGTGGAGGGTGTCATCTGTGAAGTTAGCAGGGTGTCCAAGGTTTCAAAGAAAGAGGTTAGGGGAAGATCATACCTGCACTGTTGATGAGCGTGGGGATTTCAAAAGACATGCAACATCAACTCTGATTGGAGAGATGGTTATAAGCAAGTTTGCTGGGGTAGGGTCCGGGCCGCGACCAGGAACTCTCCGTGAGTTCATGCGCACTGATCACCAAGTCTCCATCTTCTAGTGGAAGGCATGGAAATCAAGAGAACTGGCAATGGATAGGGGGCTGGGTAACACAACTGATTCATACATGATGTTACCTAGCTATTTGGAGCAGTTGTCACTTTCTAACCCGGGTTCCTTAGTGTCTATAGAGACAACACGAGAGGAATGTGATATCCAAAGCTTCAAATATCTTTTCTTATCACTTGCAGCATGTGCTAAGGGTATGCTTACATGAGGAAGGTTGTTGTAGTCGATGGCACACATCTTAAAGGGAAGTATGTGGGGTGTCTACTAACTGCAAGTGCCCAAGACGGGAATTACCAAATTCTGCCAATTGCATTTGCGGTGGTCGATGGAGAAAACGACCAGTCTTGGACTTGGTTCTTCCAAAAACTATTGGACGTGGTTGAAGATGGTTATGATCTTCTTTTCGTGTCTGACCGACATCAGTCAATATATGCAGGGCTGCAAAAGGTAGTGTTTTGGACAAATACAATTTTTATTAGACTCTAACGTTATAGGTTAACTGGTACTTGATTAATTATTTGTTATGTTGAGGAGTTAATCGTCATTCTGACACCCTTCTTGTTATGTGCAGATGTATCCAAGAGCGAAGCATTGTGCATGTGTTCTCCATCTGCAAAAAAATATTGTCACTACGTTCAAGAAGAAGCATCTAGCCTACCTAGTCTCTAAAGCGGTGAGGGCATTCAAAGTGTATGACTTCTACAAGCATTTTAATGAAATCAAGATGGTTGATATTGATTGTGCTGACTAACTAATCAGGGTGGGATTTGAGCATTGGACTAGGTCTCACTGCCATGGTTTGCGGTACAATATCATGACCAGCAACGTCGCTGAGTCTCTCAATGCAGCTCTGGTAGATGCTCGAGAATTTCCAATTGTCCCGCTCGTGGAATACATCAGGTCTATGCTTATGGGCTGGTTCTCTGGAAGGCGTGAAGCTGCAGCAAGGTGTGGAGGGGTGGTCACTCCAAAGGTTGAGGAGCTCATATCAAAGAGTTTCAGTATTTCTACTGGGTTGTTGGTCCGCCATATCAACAAGAGTGAGTTTGAGGTTCGGGGAATGGATGGAGTACCTTTCATGGTGGACGTAGAAAAGAAGGTGTGTAGCTGTCTGGAATTTGATATGCTCCTCATACCTTGTGTACATGTTGTTGCTGCTGCAATCCAGTCCAATGGAAGAGTGGATGCTCTTGTGGGTGAGAAGTACACAAGAAATACTTAGGCATCAGCTTACTCCATGAGCATCAACCAAACTGGCAACTACTTCACACCTCCTGCCGAACCAGGCTCGCTGGGGTCGCTGCAACTCGCACCTCCTAACACACGGCGTCCACCTGGGAGGCCTAAGAAGAGTAGGTTCTTGTCAAGGGGTGAATTTACCGTAAGTAGTCGCCACTTTATTTTTTAACGTTATATAATTATATTATGTGTAATTTTTTTTATTAGTGACTACTTAGATGTTTTTGTTTTTATCTGCGAAAACAGCGAGGTGTGCTTGGTCGCCGAGTTAGGACTTGTACAAGGTGCGGTGGAGCGAATTACAACCGTGCCACCTGCAAAGCACCAATATGAAGGTCTTGGGGTAAAAGTAGGGGTCATAATGAATAATGTGTTTTGGTATAGGTCAGATTTGGGGCGACCAATTTTCTATGTTCAATATGTATTGTTCCCCATGAGATCCCAAAATCGGAAGTATTGTGTAATATGTAGTTTGAAATATCAAATAATGTATTACCCCTGTTAATGAATGAAACACTATGTTAATTAATGTCTATGTCGAAACATGGTAAAGTATTAGCCAGTAAACTAATTTAAAATGTTGATTGTTAACGATTTAGTTGGTTGCAAAAGTGTTGTTCCCTAACGAGTTGGTTGGCTGAATTCCTAAATATTATAGGAATTCACGTGTAAGAGTCACATATAGTACTCTTTGTTCAATGTTGGGTAAACAAATATATGGTTTTTTGGGCGAAAGAAGCATAATTAGAAGACTGGCTAGAAACATAGAATGTTTTCGAATAGCATAGGTGAAATGATACGAATGTTTCCAACTTAGTTGGATAGACAAAGTAATGTTAAATGCTAATGATTTATTTAACTGCATCCAGTAATGTTAGTGTATCTACGTTAATGTTACGGTAATGGGATGTACATTTGTAACGAAGAGGGTCGTTGTACACATGTAATGAAGATGATAGTTGCTATCTCAAAATTGTTTCCAACTTAGGTGGATGAAACAAGTAATGTTGCATTTTTAATGATTTAGTTAGCTGTATCCTTTAATGTTATACGTTAGTTTTACGGTGATGGGATGTACATTTGTAACGAAGAAGGTAGTTGTTGACATGTAATGAAGATGTTAGTTGTTATCTCAAAAATGTAACACTGAAAATCATATTAAGTAGGTCAACATCTAGCTATGAAACTTTGAGTTAACGAGTAAGTTTCGTCTTAGGAAATTAAAAATAAGTGTAGCGATCACATCAGTTCTAACAGAGATGCTGAATAGAAAATGAAAAGAAACAGACATGGTACACCATAAAAAAGAACCAACGTCATGGATAAACATCTCCTGGTGAGTGATTAAGGGGTGATAGGGGAGCTAAAATTGGGGTGACATCACGATACACCAGAACAGCCAAGTGTCGGGCAGCAGCTTCCATTGACGATTTCCTGAACAAGTTTACATCCTTCGATCCCGTTGGCAGCGTGCGCCTGTATAAGCATGACTTTCATAACACCTGACTCCATTGGAATACTCTTAATCTATGGAATACTCTTCTCTCTACACAGGACCAAGCTTTTTGGTGCGTTCACAGTCGCCTTCCCAACAGTTGAGTTGATAATGTGAGGGAGGACGATGGCGATAGGGTTTATATCTTTCTTAATCTGGCTCTCCGTGTGAAAACTCGTATTACAGTCAAGAACGTGCACAATACATTCAACCAAGTCAAGACAGATACCCACCTAGTGTTGTTTGTCAATGGAGAATGGAAAGTAGATGAGGTCAAATATCCCTTCTCCTTGTCTCTCAACTCTGAAATATTGAAGGATGGCATCATCATATTTGATCCTGCTCCAATCTTTGACAGCGGTCTTGGTAAGTCTGTAATACTGTTTCATGAGAGCGGCTGCGAAGTTGGTGTCATAGAAGGCAATTTTGGGTTTCGAAGTACGTGTCCTCTTTCGATTGCGTTCCAGCGCGATGTAGTACATCATAACATCCATAACTTGTGTGATATTGATATTTAAGCAATTAGAGAAAATGTTATAATAATTCTTGGTTGTTAACAATATGAGTAACCGGATTTCGTAATAGTATCGAATATGTTAGGGTGTGGTGTTATCAATATTTCGTAACAGGGTTTCAGGTTGTTAGTATGTATATGTTAGGTTGTACCTTTGGGGTCATCTGATGCTTCCTACCGACTATACCATCAAGATCCGTGGTGGTTAGCGTAATCCCGTTCGCGATAGTGAAACACCTTACCATATTAAAAGCTTAATAACTTTAACACAAACGTTTATCCGGCGTTTATAAAAGTACACTAGGAGGTGAGTTATAACTTACTTCAACTCTTCCGCACTCGACCTCATTGACATGTACACTTCTTCCAAGTTATGGGAATTTGGGCCCGGGTTATCGTCAACTCTGAAAGTCTTTATCTTTGGGTCGCACTGGTAATCATTGAAAATGGGTGGGAGAGTCCTGGTCCTTTTGCTCTTCCGCATCTCGCCATATTCTTCATTAGCAATCAAAGCAGGGATAGTGTGTAATCCTTCCTCCTTATGTCCTTCCTCCTCCTGCGATAGTCCGAGTGAGAATGATGGTATTTCGATCAATGATAAAAGCAAATCGATCTAACATATATTTAGTAAAATGGTTAAGAAAAATGGTGGCCTGAATTAGTAAACTTTAACTAAAAAGGGTAACAACCATGATTAATATTATTCGTACCTCATTCTCTCCAAGACTTCCCTCCTCGTCAAGAGTGGGCAAGTGTTTGGTTGGGGTTCTGTTCTTCTGAGCCAGAAGAGTGGAGTTATCTAGCTCATCCACGTGCGTTACAGGGGGATCAACCATATCAACATCATCTTGACGGGGGGTTGCTTGTGTGGGAGGGATATGAGAACAGTTCACTGGTGGGGGCAATCTTCCAACATAATTAAATAAAGACGAGAATTAGTTACACCCTACGGCAACTTTACAACAACATACTACATTCTGAGTTAACATACCTGGTTAGTGTCTGGAAGCCCATCAACCTCAGCAATGACTTGGTTGATGAGTTCTTGGGCCATCCCAAATACACTGCTTGTCCTCTGAGTGGGGGATAAGCGTTAACCATTAGCTACACCGGTGGGATGACGGATGTCTTGGTGAGTATCAGGTGGTGGTATAGGTGGAGCAGTGGACGTCGCCTCGGCATTGTTTTGTGCAATTGGTGTGCATCTCCCAACACTGTCTCCCTGTAGTACAATGTTAGAATTGGATTTTCCAATGAAATCGATAATGCTTTGTATAACTGCTCCATGCATCTTTTGAAGCTCAACTCTAATTACATTGGCAAGCCGTTCTTCCATTTTGCAATTTTCTTTTGCAACAGAATGCTCAATATAAGGCTTCACCATACCCGCAACCAGGCTGGCAATTTGGGTCGAGTCACTAACATCTGAAGAATCTGGTTCGGACGAATCTCCCAAACTCCCCCTATCCTTTTTCTCTTTCGGCTCTTTCTCTTTCTGTTTCTTCTCACTTCTCATACGAGTTAGGTCAACCGCAGTGAGTCCTCCAGAAAACATAGTTTCCTTAAACACGTGCCCTTGCTTAATTAGACGAACAAAGTTGTCGATAGCTTCGTCCTCCACTTCATCATCCCAGGTCAAGTCGCTTAGGTTGTGTGTAGTGTCCTCAATCATACAAAGCACTTCGGTCTGAAAAACACAAAATCAATGGGCATCCTAGGTTAGTGAGCTGATGTGTAAAGCATACGTAAGTGGGGTAACATGTAATAGCAGTTAGGGTGTTTCCGTAGCAGCTAACATTTTGGCGTAAACACTAACATCTACGAAACCCTAAACTTAACTGATTAGGGATACGTATCACAGTAGCATCCAATGGACGCGGAGGTTTAATAACAATTAAATTGGAATCTAAGATAATTGATAGCATTTACGCCTTATCTTAGCATGTACCATGTATCAAGAGGCACTATTTAATTGAATCCATGCGTATGTAAATAACCACCATTGTTCTGTAATGTACCTAAATTAACTACAAAAGTCAAAGTCTTAGGGAACATAGCACTTTTCTAACCTTGGCTTCTTCGTCTAGTTCCTTGCATGAGTTGGGTTTACACAAAAGCGAACGGGGGCGGGATTTGGTGGTGGCGTAATGTCTTCCGGCTGTGTTTCTTCTTCTGCTTGTGATTCATTAAGACCAGTCTCGGACTCGCTATCTGACTCAATCAAGACTGCCGGTTCGGCTTGTTGAACAACTTATTTAATCTGAGGCACGACGGCCATGAATACCAGCTGAATCGCGTCAACGAAACCCGGCAAAGCAACACTGGTTTGAGACAGTAGTAGCTCGTCTTTCTTCTTGATGCCAGTGACTAGCATCTCAAACGACACTCTACCCCAGGGATAGGCAAGGAAATCATCCAAATCACGAATCATTTCGACATGCTCTGGTATGATGTGGGGCAAATGCAAAGTCGGAAGTAGTACACAAGAAGTGAAGGTGAGGCATGCATACTTCAGTCGCTTCTCACGGTCCTTGACCGTTCTCTTTTTCAGAATCTCTATGGCAAGATCTACTAGGCATGACTTTAGAGATCCAAATAGTTCACCCCAATACAGTTTCTCTTTGATTGGGTTCTTCTTATTCTTTTTGGTGTATTTCTTCGGAATCTTCTTGCAATTAAGACCGGTAACGAAAGCAAACTCTCTTAGCGACATCCTAACTGGCTTACCGGCGAATAGAAACCAGATCTCGTACTTCTTCTTCACTTTCAGCATGCGAACGACGACGAACTGGCCAAACGTGCCTGAAAATGTGGGGTTCTCCGCTTGTGATATAATCTTCCCAAAGGTTGTGTTGCGCAAGAATTCTATTTCCTCCGGGTCTAAAGCGTCGAGAATGGATTCTATTCTCTTAAGTTTGTGGTAAGTATTTACCCTCTCACCGCTAGGTTCTTCTCCTGCAGCGAACATGCTCTCCGGTAATTGAATCTCTCTCATCTCGGCGATTCGATTGTTTTCAATTGATCTTTCTTTTTTATCAAACACGCTTTCAGTTACCCTATAACAGTTGTATTTATGAATGGTTATAAAAGGGAATGGGAAAAGACTGATACGCGTGTAGTAGGAGAGTAAATATTAGATGATAGGAGGTAGCGTGGAGTAGGGGAGTAGCTCTTGAAGTCTGACACAAAGCTGTTAAAGTATGTCTACAACCTCACTTTAGGTTAGTAGGGGTGGTTTGGTATTTAAAAAGAAAAAAAATAGTAGCAATACATGACATATGGTATTTCGCTAATTACTCAATCTTCTATGTATATACGACCTAAATTCTCTAAAATAATTGTGTTAGATTTGTTAATTAATCATTTAAGCTTACATATCCTTTGGTAAGAAAACATATAAGTGGGTGTTTATTTCTTTTTTCGAAAATGGGTATTTATTTCTTTTATTTTTAATGGTCATTGTATTTATATACTTTTAAACTGAATTAAAGTGTTTTTAATTGTATTTATATTGTTGTTGCCAACATATAAATACAAGTACGTATATAATGTTTCCTTATTTAGATTATTTTTAGGCAATTTTGTATATACCTATATTTGTAAAGTTTTAGAAAATTTTCCCTAGAAAAATTTGCCTAAATTTATGATTTTTAATAAGATAAATAGATAGAAAATATGTGTAAGTGTGATAAAGGGATAATAAATTACTAAGAAGTGAAATTATACTAATAATTATTATGAAATTAATATTTATAATTAAAATGGTTAAATAAATAATTTTATAAATATAAAACATAACTTTCATACCATATAAAACATCAAATGTTGAAACTTAAAAGTTAAATTAAATTAAATTAATATTTTAATTAAAAATAGTATCCGGTGCTTTGAAAACGCGGATCAAAATTTAATTGTTATTAAGAGATCATCACTTTAAAGATACGTCTTTTATCTATAGAGAAAATTGTATTTTAAACCTTTCGACTAACACTTACAACACTTTAAACCTTCAAATTTGTTTATTAACATTTCTAACTTCTAAACTAATAATTTTACTTTGATAAACCTCATAGTTTATATCTGGCAATATGATGTAACAAAAATTGATAAAGTGAAAATATGAGTAGATAAATTACAATATGTAATTTAGTTTTAATAAATAAAATTCTATTGTTGTTTATGATATTTTTCTGATGAAATATTTTATTTATTGATAATCATAAAAAGAATATATGTACAAAATTAATGAGACCTTAAACAAATGTACTAAAATCAACCATAAGAAATTAAGGCATTTGAGCCCCAAACCAACGACACAGAAGACCTTGCAACTTTCAGGTAGTATTTGGTTACATTATTCGGTTCCTCATTGTCTTGTCTATGAATCGGCCACAGGCTTAGCAGAGTTGTTGTGCCTTCTATCATTTCTCTCCCTCCAAATGTAGTAGATGGTGATTTGAAATACAAGTCTCAACAATATAAAAGTAACTAGATTTTGATCCGTGCTTTTAAAGCGCGGGATTATGTTCGACACAAACTAAGATATATGAAAGAAATTTGTATTTTTGATTATGTATCTACATTTAAATATTACAAATGAAGCGTTATATCCAGTGTTTCGGGTCACGACCCGGACCCGCGGTTAAACTGACTAACTGATGACTTTATATGGAGTCTGGTTTGTTTTTTTCTTTAAACTCATTATTTTTTTTTTTTATAAAATCCGCAAAATACGCTAAAATTTGGGATCCGACTACTGGTTGAACCTATGGGTAGCCACTATGTAATAAAATTTTACTTAAATTTTCATATTTAAAGTATTCTAATTTATGAATGTTTAGATGAATGGTGGATATATATTATGAAGGTTATACTCTTATTTTACAAAAGTTAGTCAAACTAATTTATCATTTTATTGTAAGCGTAATGGATCAATATTCGAGAGGATACATATTAAATTAGAAATACATACATGAATGTGAGATGGATTTTGACTCACATTGTAAGCGTAATGGATCAATATTCGAGAGAATACATACTAAATTAAGAAATAGATACATGAATGTGAGATAGATTTTGACCCGCACTTTAATGTTTCTTATTAGATTTTGATCAAATATTAATGTTTATTATTAGATTTTCACCCACATTTTAATTTTTCTTATTAGATTTTGATGAAATATTAATGTTTATTGTTAGATTTTGACCCGTACTTTTTAAAGCAAGATGAATTTTTATTCAAATATTTATTTACTCAAAATTAGAAATCGTATACATGTGTATCTTTTTATTAAAACATTTATTTTGAAGTATATATAATAATAATAATAAATTTTTCATTAATATAATTTTATGAAAATAAGATAATCAATTTATATAACATGCTTCATATATTATAATATAAATTTTTAATTTTAAATATTCGTAAAATTTTATTTTATTATTATATTTTTTGTCAACATTATTATAGAAATTAAATATTGTTATTATACTCATCTCATACATGAGAAATATATTAATTATTTTTAATATTTTAATTTAAATATGCATATTAACTTATGAAATGATTTATTAGTTCATATATAGTATTTTAATATTGTTTAATAAGTTAAAGTATGTTGTAAAATTCATAAATATAATTTATTCTGTTATTTTATAACTTATAAATAGTTAATTAATGAATTAAATTACTTTATATTTATTACTTGGTGTAGCAATTTAATTATGAATATAAATTATATATATATATATATATATATATATATTTTATTATATAAATGAATAATGAATCATTTTTCATTTTTAAATATAGTTAATATTAATATGGCTTTATTATTCTAAAACAAATGTATATTTACATTTTAAATAAAAGATATTAAAAGATATTATTAAAATCTAATCTAAGAAAAAGATACTTAAGAATATCTTTTTAGATATATTATTTTGAAAGTATTAAGATAATTGGTTAGATATAATATATATTTAATAATAATTAAGTTAGCTGTAGGAAAATAAATAGGAAATTAAAAAAAATGTAATGGTTCAACCTAGATTACTTATAAGTAGATAAAAAATAGGATTTTGTTTTAATATATTAGATACGGTAGTATGTTCCAGTGATCAGACCTGAAATGGTGATGTCCCAGTCCAGATTAGGCTCAACTCCAAACAGGTTCCCAACAACTTGTAGCCACGACGTGAAAGTATACTGACAGACAACGAATAGATGGTCTTTTGTCTCAGGTGGCTCATCACCGAAGAGACATCCCTGCGGCTGGCCCCATCTGCGTGTACGGTGTCCTGTAGAGACTCTATTACGGAACGCTAACTAGGCGATGAAGGCATATCGAGGTACCCCTTGGGAGAACCATACGATTTTGCTCCATTGTATTTCATCCTTATGCTGCCTGATTTGTTGCCATGTACCGGAAGCTATGAACTTATCTCCATAATCATCAGGCCCATTCTTCGACAAGACCCCATTAGGGACATTGACAGTCACCATTAAAGAGAATTGATGAATCTCCTGCACCATAGCTGTATGTGCCGATCACGGCAGGCCCGAAATCGCCAAACACCATCAGAAAGACATCACAGATTCTTGCCTTCCTTGCAATGCCTAATTTTTGTGTTCCATTTTCACCAGTAAGATCAATAAATCTCCCTGTAGGGTGCCAAAAACCCGACCAGAACTTCATTGTTTGAACATTCTTGATGTCCATACGTATGAACTGCTTTGCCATAGTCGGAAACATACCCAAGAACCTAACCCTGTGTCCTTCACATCCCATAAAGTCTCATCCCAAAGCATATATTGTCTCACCCATGTTCCCCACAACGAATAGGAGTGAGCAGACAACCGCCATATGAGCTTCAAAATAAAGACTGTACTTACTTCCTAAACACGGCGCAAACCCAAACCACCTTCCGCAAAGGGACAACAGACATCAACCCAAGCAACTTTTGAAATAGATGTGTTGTTTGGGGAACCACTCCATGAAAATGCGGAGCACATACTCTCAAACTCGTCAATGCAAGATTGAGGGAGATAGAACTCAGCACACCAGAAGTTAGTGATGCTCGTGATTACTGATTTAATGAGCTGCAATCTTCCTGCGTAAGAAAGAGCCTTACTTGTCCAAGATAGGAAGCGATTTCTGATTTTGGTGATCAGAGGCTCGTAGTCATTTTTGGTCATAATCTTTGTGGTAAGAGGCAGTCCAAGATACTTGATGGGTAACGTAGAGATGGAGAGACCGAGACCTCTGCTTCAGGTTCAAGTGCTTGTTTCCCTCTACCAGCAGCAAAGACAGTTGACTTAGCAACATTGATTATAATCCCCAACGTGCTGGAGAAGTTATCAAACACCTCGAGTGTGTTCTTAAGTGATTTCGGAAAGCCATTTGTAAAGACGACTATGTCATACGCCCTGAATTGAAGAATCACTTTAGTTGGGTGTTGGATATGAACCGAGAAGGCAAATGGCACTTCTGGAACTGAAATGGATTGAAAGGATCGTCAAGAGATGCGGAATGAATCTTGATATACCCACGATCTAAGGATAACCACTTAAGAAGGAATGAATGTGTTGGCTAACCACCAAACAACACACAAGATGAATTGGCTGACCACCAAATCAACAAGCCGGTTCACACCAATGAACTAGCTAAGGAACTCTCTCTCTCACTCAGAGAAGAAACGAAAATAAACTCAAAACATAGACTGATTTTATTCATGGGATGTGATTACATATTTATAATACTTGTAGTCAAAGAAAAACTTAAAAAATTTGTGGAAAACTAGAAATTTAGAAAACACAAACAAAGACTAAGACTTTTGACTAGAAATAAGTGTGTTGTTGAATGTTCTTTGGTCTGAACACGACTTTGACTCCTTTTGGTTGATATTTCTTTATGCAAATGGGCAGAAGGCCATCAGCAAAGGCCTGGTCGAATTTGGTGTAAATCGGACCCAAATTGAATTTGTTATGAATTTTTCCGTGGGCTGTAAATGGCTCATTTTCCCAGCAACTAAACCAGCTCCATCTTCAGTGTCACTTAGCTTATCCATCTCCAAGTTAGTGTCACTTAGCTCACTCATCTCATCCAGATCGCCCAAGTAAGTTTCAAAAATAGTAATATTTGTATGTACGAACTAATTTTATTTATTATATTTTTATTTTATAATAGTTTATATAAGTTTATATGAATTTAATTTTAAATTTCTTCTTTAATTTTAAATTTTTGTTAATATTTTAATATATTTTATATTATTTTATTTATTTTAAAGATCCAAATTCGGATCCAGATATTTGTCGGGTATTGCAAATTTTAGAAGGATATCTGACACTCGGATATTCAAGAACACATGATCCGAATAAAGATAGTAAAAACATGGATATGTCGGATAAGGATCCAGATTTGGACACCTTAAAATTCTCTGAATATTGGATCCGTCACACCCATAAACATATGTATAAACCAAATGATGTATTCAAATAATCTTAAAAATAAAAACTCAATATCATTTTAGAATCATAACCACTTAAATATATCACTAGATTTGGAATTTTGAGAGCTAAAACTCAGATATTGTATATTCGAGCATGTGTCGTGGGTATAATAATCTTGTGGGTTTCAATTCGATGGCAAACATTCTTGCTGTTGGAATCCAGATTTTTTTTGGGGAGTTAACATTTTCAATTTTATAGCATATACTTACTGTGTAATTTATTTAATTATGTATCATTAAAGTTATTACTGGTTAATACGGTTGTGAATTAAAATTATGCAACAATTGGAGTATTGGTTGATACTAAATAACTGTGTGGTTTCCTAACATACTAAAGTGATTATTTTTATTAATTTCAAAATTAAATTTTTTTTTGTAAAGTATAGGGACTAAAGCTAAACAAAAGGAATAGTTTCTATAAATATATGGACTGATAGTACCACTATTCATCTATTTTCTTCATACAAGGTCAAGTTATTTGTCTTTTTTTTTTCTTTCTTTCTACTCTAGATTTGAGTTTTATCTGATTTTCTCAACATATTTTCTCTTTATTTTAATAATGTTTTCAGTGACGAGGTGGAAGAAGGATTTGGTTATGGAGCTAGAAACGATCAGAAGAAGGCAGAAATATCGAAGAAATCGAAACCTGCAGCAAAGTCTCAAGCGTCTAAAAACATTGCCGTGAGTTTTTTTTCTTCTCTAAAGTATATACAAATTACTTTTCAGCTGAAATGACATAAAAACAAAAAGAAATGCACCTTGTGTTTAAAATATTGATTTGATTTTTGAAGTAAAAGTGGCTAACAGAGTTAGATCCACACTGCCCTAAGGTGAAAGACTTTTTTCTATTGACTTCGATTCTTTCAGGGATGTCCCGAGTGGTGCTAAGTTCGAGGAGAAGTTTTGGCCTGAAGAACTCCTTGAAGTCATATATCAAGGTTTTCTGCGTAAGTAATTATATATATACATATATTTTTTGTGCATAAATCGAGAATGGTAAATAAATTTGTTTATTGTTCTGATTAAGGTTTGATTTCAAATTAATTTTTCTAAAAGGTATCATGTAACCTTGACACCGCAGAGTTTTCTTAGTGAGTGATTAGACAAGTATCAAAGCGTTTTACTTGTGATAAATCGATTAATTTATTATTTTAATTAGGATTGAAAAATAAAATTAATTGCATATTGAGTACCCAAGTATCGGTTTTGGGTTTTGCACATAATATTCTGATGTGGAACGATTGTGTATATGCTCCTTCTTTTATGTATTTATTTTACGTATACGATCTCTCTTTCTTTCTATACGAGTTAAATGAGATCTCTTTTAATTGTGTAGACACTTGCTAGACTATAGCATCCACAAGTACTTTGACCGCTAGACTTCGGCTCCGAATGGGACAAGCAGATCAGGCGGTGCGAATCTAGCGTATCTAGTGGATAAAGTGGAACAAAAGCGGAACAAGCGGATTAAGCTGGTCAAGCGGTACAAGTGCGGATCATGCAGATCAAACGTTCCAAAACATATGTGTGAATGGTAAAAGTGGATATAATTGGTCCAGATTACCATATAAATTTAAAATAATGTATATATTTTTAAAATAACAAATGTTATTACAAAAATTGTCATTTTTAAAAAAAAAATCCTAAACCTTATCCTCCAAAAGCTCACCCTTCAATCTAACACTAAATTTAGGTTAGTTAACCTTAGAGATATAATTGTCTATTAAAATGTACATGTTTGATAAATCTAACACTCTAAGGTATAATAATTAGATAAAACAATGGAAAATGAAGACAAAATTGAAAACATGAAAGTGCAACCGCATTAGGGTTGAGTCCTGGCATATTGTTGGAAGTTGCAGATGAAGAGATTAATGGAAATAATGTGGTTCCATTTCAAGTTTTGAAATTAGAAGTTATTCATAAGAAAACTATTATTTTCAACTGTGGTATCTTTGTTGTTAAGATGCTATAATGCTACTCATTAGAGGTGAAGAATATGTCAAGATTAGTGATGACTATGCATTGGACATAAATTTTTCACTTTAGCTACAACTCTATGTTTTTGAACTTTTAGCCATAAATGTTTACTTAAACAAGTACTACAATGTTCCTAAGAAGATTGTAATGAATGATAAAGCCGTTTGTTTCATTTTTGTTGGATAGTTAACATTTTCAAGATGTCTTGAAGCATTTTCAAGAAGGTTATAATGAAAGTCTGAATGTTTTCTGATTGAAATAGGATAACATGTGTCATATTTAGGATGAGTTTCCAAACAAATTTTGAAAGCGTTTTCTAGCAAAGTCTCAACTACATATGAAATGAGATTAGCCAAAATTAAGGATTTTGCAAGTTTAAATTATGATGTATGTTTTTGAGAAGGAAAAAAATTTAAAAAGGTTAAGAGACTTAAAAATCGAACCAAGGTACTCCGGAGAAGGGTATCATAGTGTGTAGTTGTTGAGTCAAGATGTTATATTTGATGGACCTAGTATTTAAAATGACATATGCAATTGTTTTCATTTTAATAAAAACAAACCGTTCTAAATTCGAGGGAAATCAAAATTGTGACACGTGTCGCATGGTGTTTCTGAAAGTTGCTATTCATGCTTTATTTTTTATAAGGATATACCACCGATTTGAACCTCCCAAAGAACAATTATAGTGACTCTTCTTACTTCTAGGACATTGTCAACATGTTGGTATATACGTCACTTTCTCTATGAACATAGAATAATGTTGCGTGAACAATGTAGACAGTTGATTGAAGTTGTTGAAGGAGTTAGCCTCTTATCAAGAAAACCAATTAAGGGCTGCTCTTACTGAGTTCTCAATGAAGAGTCAACAGTAACCGATGTCTCGATATCCATTATCAAAGCAAGTTTGTCTCATTGCTATGCATAAAGCCACCATTCGAGCTTAAGGATTTGTTTTTCTTTTGTACAAGGAAATCTTTAGCTTGATGTTAGTAATAGGAACATCAACGATACGATATGTGAGCAGTGTCTTGTTTTGTTTCCTCAATGACCTTGTCTACTTCGAGAGCCGAGCTGGTAGCTTTGTGGATCTTTAATTGCATTAAGTTGAGGTTGATTGTATATCTCAGGCTAATGTCTATTTCAGAATGTTGATCTAGTTCTCTAGGCTTGGCATTGTGTTGTCTGGATGTATTCCCTATTGTTGCTGTCCAATTTATTGTTGTAAATTGATTTCAATTGTCCTTCTAAGGTATGGTCTCACAGGCTCATTGGTGATGGGGCGATCAGGAAATCAATTCAGACTTGATGTTCGGCCTGATTTTTAGAAACTATCTCTAAGCGTTGCAGATCTTGTTGTCTTATAACATATTATTGATAAGTACGTTGAAGAATAGAGAAAACAATCTGTAAATCAGCTGGTCCATGGGATAATGTAGCATCCAGATTGGCAATTGGTGATACCGGTGGTAGCATGGTGATGAGAGCTATGTCTGTGTTAAACTGCTATCATTCGCCATGCGGGATGGAGCCCGACATGTTTGCTTCTCCAGCCAAATTGGATGTATATGTCCAGTTATGAAATATGATTTCTCAATTTGGATCTTCAGAGGGTTTTTGTGTTAACTTCTCCTCCATCTAGAGCCAAATGATACTAAGAAATTATGGTTAAGACTGAAGCTAATGTATCGAACAAAATGATTATGTGTAAGCGATTTAAAATGAAAATGTCTATTAATGATAATAAAAGTTGATGCATTGATGAAGAATAAAATGTATATGACTATAAGTGAATTTAAGTGCAAAAATTATAGTTTTGGCATATGAGGCTTAGATTTCTTTCTCTTCATCCTTTGTCCTTTTATAGCTGGTTTGTAATGAAGGCTTGATCTCTGGCGTGTATTCAACATCATCAATATATGTTTTAATGTTTCGATATTTTTTACATTTCTATGTTGACTGGTCAAGCCGACGTTGGCTCTCTTATAGTCTTGTGATAGGCATTTGTTCTCCTTTGGTTTATTGTCTTTTATAATGTAGCTTAAATTTGTTGGATCAGATCTTTGAACCGAGTTTCAAATGAGGCGAAATCTATCTCCAACACTTAATTCATTTTTATAGACCAAAACATCCATAAATATTGTTCACCATTTTTCTGTTTTTGTTAAGACACTTGCGTTTTTGTCGGCTGCAAATTAGACTATTCGGATCTCTAATTTTAAATTATTGTTAGTATTTTAATATATTTTATATTATTTTTATTTATTTTAAAGATTCAAATCCGGATCTAGATATCCGCTGGATATCACAAATTTTAGAAGGATGTCTGAAACTCGGATATTCAGGAACACATGATCCGAATAAAGATAGTAAAAACAAGGATCTGTCGGATAAGGATCCAGATCTAGACACCTTAAAATTCTCTGAATACCGGAACCGTCACACCCATAACCATATGTATAAACCAAATGATGTATTCAAATATGAGGGGAAATGTAAAGAGTAAAGAAAGCTTGAGGGAGTTGATTGTAAAATTGTTTATTTAGAGGGTTAGAGAGACGACGGGCACTTTCCCAAAAATTTAGGGTTCAACAGCCTCAAATTGGATTGTAAGACCAAAAATATTAGGGTTTCGATAGGAGCAATGGTGGGTATGGAAGTAGCTTTGATGGGTCAAGAATGCGATGGTACAGTTCTTTTCTCTAAAAAGAATTGTGGGTTTTTTCTTTAAAAATCAAATATTGGTGGATGCTAGTTATCTCTCACAAGCTTGCTGTTGGTATATGGAAGATGCATAATTTCTGCATACAAGTGGTGAGCCTGACTGGGTGAGACCAAAGCATGTGATCGAGAATGAGAAAAACAAGACGATTCAGCTCATAGCTAATCAAGAATATGAGTTGATTAATGGACAGATTCAAGCCAACGAGGTTTTGTCTTAAGTGTTTCTGTCTGGTTTGATAGATTTTAGAGTTGAGAGATTTTATGTTTTGTATTGTAGAGTTTCGATGTTGATTGGACCAAGGCCCGCTGCCTTTACACGTACCATCTTGTTGAGTTCGATGATGATGATTTTGTTGATGAACCTGAAACCAATCTTGATCTAGTCAACAAGCTCTGTGTGAAATTCATTGGTCACTACAATCAGGAAAACGTACGTGAATCTATTAATGATCGATTGCTCTTTTTGTTTTTGTTAATCTCTACTCTTCTTCTTTTTAAAAATCTTTGTTTTCGAACATAATACAGCATAGGAATTTGTCAAGGCTCTTTATGCCAATTTTCACGGGACTATTGGGATCATGTTTTTCATAACTTTCTAAGTCAAGGATCATGTTGATAACCTCACAAAATACTTCCAAACTAGGATTCATTACTCTTTTTGTAGCAAGAGTCAGTTTATCATGTGCAGGCCAAAACACTGCCAACCAGATTGCCTTGAAGTTGCCCAGAATGACCCCAAGAAGCCAAGGTATATTTACTATACTATATTCCACTCTCATTTTGATGTCATCATCTTATACATGTTCCTTCGATATTTTTCTTTGCAAACTGGAGTAGGATAACATAGACTCTTGGTTATGTTTTTATTTACCATCTTTAAATTGTTCTTGTTGTCTTCATGTACGTTAAGCTACCTATAGCAAACCTACTACTATCTCTCTACATACATTCTAAATGGCTACTCTCGTTTAGACTCTGTTTTATTATATTTTATTACTCTCGAAAATTGTTTTTTTTGTATTGAGTTGTTTAGCTAATCTCCAGAATTGGCAGTGAGCATTTCATATGATCAAATCATGGATTTTAATTTTGACCCATTAGTTTTTACCACTTTCTTTGTACCATTTTTCATTTTTACCTTCATTAAAGAGATATTTTCAAAAATACCACTTTTAAGGGGTAATTTTTTTAAAAATTAATTAGAATCCTAAATTTTAAATTCCTAAACCCTACCTCCACCCTACACCACCTCTTAACTCTAAACCCTAAGTCTTAGATTAATTAACTCAAGGGTTGTAAGTGTGTGTTTTCCCTTTTAAAAAACAAGGGTAAAAGTGATTAAGGTATTTTTGAAAAGTGGTACAAGAAAAGTGGTATTTTTAACAATTTCTCTAGTTTTTTGAGGTTTTACAAACTTTGTCTGGATCAATCAACTTATGGCTTGGTTCTATATATATTATCTCATATGGAGTTTTCTCTTTCAAGATTTCACATGGTTTTTGATTGATTAAATATCCAGAAAACAATTGCCCAAAGAAAAAAAAAGGAAAATCACATAAAAAACTTTGAAAGTAGCACACACTTTAAACTTTGAACTTTTTTTACTATTATTTTAAACCTTCAAAGTGACATTTGTATCACAAAAAACTTTCAATGTGACTTTCGTGTACATCAAGTAAATTTTTGACCTAGAAAACAGGTTAATGTGATGATGTGTTGGTTTTTTTCGAAAAAAATAAATATTTAATTAATAAAATAAAGACAAATTAAATAAAAATCAGAAAATTAATTTAAAAATCATATAACTAAAATAAAAATTCAGAAAATTAAATTAAAAATGATAAAAAATAAAATAAAAATCAAAAAATTAAAAAAATATATTTCAAAAAATCAAAATTATTAAATTAAAATACATAAATTTTAAAATTTTCAGAAAATTAAAAAAAAATAAAAAAAAACACACAAAATTTTTTTAAAAAAAACTCATAATATTCTCTTTAAAATTACAAAATTATTTAAAAAAAACATATCATCATTGACAATAACAATTCAAATATATCATTGATTATGATGGTGGTTTCTCACATAACTATTAACAATAACATTTTTGACATATCTCTAACGATATTTTCATCGTTGACATATCTTTAATGACAGTTTCCGAAATTATCATTAACAACCATCTTTTAAAACAGTAGATATGTCAAAGTTTTCATTAACGATGGTTTTGAAAACTATCGGTTAGAGATATGTTATGAATGAAATTATCGTTAGAGAAAAAAACACAACATTTAAAATAAAAATTCATAATATTCTCTTTTAAATTACAAAATTATTTTTAAAAATACAAACATATCATCGTTGACAATAACAATTCAAACATAGAATTGATTATGATGGTGGTTTCTCACATAACTATTAACAATAACATTTTTGACATATCTTTGATGATATTTTTATCGTTAACATATCTCTAACCGATAGTTTTCAAAACCATTGTTAACGAAAAACTTTGACATATCTACTGTTTTAAAAGATGGTTGTTAACGATAATTTCGGAAATTGTCATTAGAGATATTTCAACGATGAAACTATAGTTAGAGATATGTCAAAAATGTTATTGTTAATAGTTATGTGAGAAACCACTATCATAATCAATGATATATTTGAATTGTTATTGTCAATGATGATATGTTTGTTTTGTTTTAAATAATTTGTAATTTTAAAGAGAATATTATGAGTTTTTTTAAAAAAAAATTTGTTTTTTTTTTAATTTTCTGAAAATTTTAAATATTCTATATTTAATTTAATCTTTTTTATTTTTTTTAACTTTCTGATTTTTTAATTTTTTCTCATTTTTAATTAAATTTTCTGAATTTTTATTTTAGTTATATGATTTTATATTTAATTTTCTGATTTTTATTTAATTTTTATTTTATTAATTAAATATTTTCGAAAAAAACTGACACATCATCACATTAACATGTTTTCAAGGTCAAACTTTTACTTGATGAACAAGAAAGCCACTTGAAATTTTTTTGTGATACAAATGTCATTTTAAAGGTTTAAAGTGATAGTCGAAAAAGTTCAAGGTTTAAAGTGTTAGTGTGTGCCACTTTAGAAGTTTTTATGTGATTTTCCCAAAAACAATATTTATCAATAAAACCACTTCACTCCAAAAATGAATTGCAATATTGGTTTGATACTGAAAAACTCGACCTTTTATATAGTACGTGAAGCTGCTTTCGTTCAAGAAAGACCGTTTTGTTATGGTGTGCCCACACATTAGATGTTGTAAAAATTTAAATCCACCACCAGTTAGAAAATGATCCATTTACATGATTTATCTCAGATATTATTGGGACTATTCGTTTGTATATCTTGATGGGTCATCTAGATGAATTATATAAATAAACTTATGTTCGTTTCTTTATCTTCATTTCTATTTAGATAGTTTGATAAACAAATTATTAATATACTCTTATTTTAATTTAAATCATATTTTATTTTTGTGTAACTATATTAATTTTATTAACTATCTAAAACAAAATTATTTTAAAATAAGATTTTGGAAGGAAATATAATTTTATGATTTTAACGAAAAAAATACATATTCACAATTTTGACGTGAAATTTGATTTTGTGGTTTTAACAAGAAAAAAAAAGATTTTTTTTATTTTGTTGGGATAATGAATTTTAGGAAAAAATTTTTTTTAATTACTCAACTTAATTGTTATAATTTTCCAAATCGGTATAACAACAAGACACTGAAATAATAACCAAACAAATTTCTTTTTTGAACTGACTCTATCTTTGTAGGGAAATTGCACTATATAACCAACAAAAAATTATAATTCAATCTATAGCCAAAAGTCCTTTTTTATTGTTTCCTACATCTTTTATGTAATATTGCTATATTGCCCTTAGTTATAACCGGCAAAACCTGCAAGAAAAAAATTAAAAAAAATTAATAATTACTATGTTCCAAAATTATTATTGCCCTTCTTCTTCTTCTATGTCTGAATCTAGTTCCGCAAGTAAATTAATTAGAAGTTTGGATTTTCTATTTATAAGAAAATGTTACTTATATTCCGTTTAGAAGTCAATATAGTTGATTGTGTATGTACATGGAATAGACTCGATAAAAATAACTATGTGAATCTTTCTTACTTTGTTTGTATAAATTTGTAAATAAAACATACTACATATACATGTTAATAAAGTAGTATAAATGTCTATATGCATATTATATAATATTATTGTGGTAGGTGACTGTGTTGTATATAAATAGAGTAGTACAAATGTTTGTATGCATAGTATAGTAATTGTTATGTTAATACTAATAGTATAATAGTGTTATGGAAGTGGTTTTCAATTTAAAGATAATGTGAGTTATGATCACCACATAATTGATAATCATAATCTAATAGATGTTGTTCTCTAGTTCTGATGGTGATGACTAACCACAGTAGACCGGTGAGTTCGTGTCGGCGTGTCAAAAAAAGAGAAGATGAAAAGATGAATCATCGACTATATTATATCCAGTGAAAGAAGTTATAGAATAGTATATGTTCTTTGACGTGTTCATTAGTATATATTTGTAGTTTTTTATCATATGTGTTAATCATTATTTCAAATTTGTATACATTTGTAATTTAAAATGCAATAAAGTTAAACATTAATAGTTTATTGGGTTATTCAAAACTGAGTTTGAGTTAATTGGGCGGTAACGAGTTAATTCACAAGTCTATTCTACTTTTCATTTTATATAGCATAGTATAATATTACAAAATATTATATACTATTTTAATATTTTTAAGTTTATTTAAAATATTATAAAATAGATTATAGTTTATGTTTGGGTTTGGGTTTAGTGATTGGGGTTTAGGGTTTAGTATTTAGGGTTGGGGTTGGGTAATTTTTAGTATTTAGGGGTAGTGAATAGAGTTTTAATCATATACTTCTTCGGCGATATGGAATAGAACACTCGATGTCTATTTATATGGTCAATAAACTTATGGATAATTCCTTATTCTTTCATGTAGAAGATATATTATAGTTTATATTTAGGTTTGAGTTTAGTTTGGGATTTAGGGTTTAGTATATAGGAGTAGGGGTTTTGATAATGTTTAGTAGTTGTGTTGTAGGTGGAGCTATAATCCTATACTATTTCGACGATATGGAATAGAACACTTAGTGCATGTGTATGTGGCTAATAAATGTGTGACGTGGATGATTCATCTTTCTTTCCTGTAAAATAATTTGTCGGCATATTTAACCATATATTACATGAACTACGTAAACAGATAAAATCCATTTTTACCGGGTAATGGCAAAGGAAAAGGGAATAACCAGATAAATTGTGGTGTAAATGTTAGTTTTTACATTATGTCAAAATCATTGTCATTTGCTTAATTTCCCTTTCAAAATTGACTATTCAGTAAAAAAACTCATCTTTGTATATATACACTGTTATTGTTATTGTTACATTGACTTTGATCTCCTACCTATATATTGATTTTGATCACTAAAATGACATTTTCCTCTGCCATAATCATTATCTCGACCATGAAATCCACTTCTGCTTTGCCACGGTTTCCATAATTCTCAGATTTTGCTCTTTTTTGTCTCTTTTATATATACTTACAGTTGCCGTAGTTTTCATTTTCTTAAATCTTCTTTAGCTTGAAAAGTTTTTTTTCTTTGACTTTTCACTTGTTTTGCAAGTCCATCTTCATGAGCTACTAAAGAATTCATTATTCGATACAATATGTAAATGTTCAAACCATTACCTTCAATGATTGTTTGAACGATGGACTCAAATCTCTTCGTTTGATTGATTGTAAAATCCTAATTGAAAATCACGAAACAAAATCGAGTTGGAAACGATAATATAAGATATAAAAAATTAAGAAATTGTTAAAGAAAAGACATCACGGAGTTGAGATTTGATATATTTCCTTAACTCAATAAATCGCCCGTAATGTGTGACGGTATGAATGTGATTTTTGAATCCCAGGATACAACCGTGATGAGACTGTTTGGCAACACCCGAAACAGAATCTATAAACTTTACTATTACAATATACTCTCGAGACACTTACTTTAGAAGAAAAAATGTTTAATGAGTTTTGCTTGTGGGGAGCTTGTTTTTACTGTGTTATAAGTTGTGTGGTGTAATTTTGTGAAGAGATTATGTCTCTATCTATAGTGGAGATTAGCTTGGTTAGAGCATCTCCAACCCACCTCTATTTATACCTATATAATATCATTTAGAGGCAAAACCACTCCAATCCATCTCTATTTTTTTTCTCTAAAACAGAGATTGCTATTTTTTCTCTATTTATAGAAGAATAAATATCATTTCTCTATATTTTGCTCTATATTTGAAGATCTTTATTTTAGAGAAATATATTGGAGAAAACCTCATCTCTATTATAGATTTTCTCTATTTAGAGGTAAAAATAGGAGAATGCATTGGAGATGGTATTACCAAGTTGGTTTAACTTGATCACTTAGTTGGTTTAGCTTAGTCACCAATTTGGATTAGCTTGGTCACCAAGTTGGCTAACTTGGTCACCAAATTTTTGTCTTTAAAGCCCAAACATTTTTTTTTTAAAAACCATTAATGTATCAATTTACTCATCCCGTTAGACTTCCAAATTTTCATATCTCTTCACATTAAATCAAAAAATTTCCCCGCTCATTGAACTTATAAAATTTCTATTTACACTTTTCTAATTTCTTATTCAGCTCATTGAGCTTATAATAATTGATTCAACAAAACATCTGATTGTGTAATCTCAGTTATGTTTTAATCAAATCTCTTCGAGGAAAAAATGGAAAATTCCTTAAAAATTCACTAATTAATTTTGATTTGCTTAAAAATACCAAGTTAATACACAGATTAGTTTTGGTTGTCTTATAAATACATGAACTTTTGAAACTCAGAGGTTCTACACTTCAATTTTGACGACGTTAACTCTATTTAACGGAGGGTCAAGACACCGTTAATATTTAATTGAGAAAAATACTTTAAAATACATAAATTAATTTTTATTTGCTAAAAAATACACAAACTATTAAGACTTTCCAATTAATACACAAACTATTTTTTTTTCCTATAAATATATGAACTTTTAACAATCAAAAGGTTTACACTTCGTTTTTTTTTGTAATCGTGCTTGTTGACTAGGCCTCCGTGATCTTCTCTTTCGTCTGTTATAGATCACAAGATCGCTGGGAAACGCTTTATTAGTCGCAGTTTCTGACCACTCTAAAGAATATCCTTTTTGACTCGGTACATTTAGTCACGCCAGGGACGAGTTCGATAACGACTGAAGTATCAAGTCAAAAAGGATATTCTCTAGAGTGGTCAGAAAATGTGACTAATAAAAAGGTTCCCCAGATTTCTTGGGATCTATAACATACAGGAAAAAAGATAACAGAGACCCAGCCAACGAGCACGATTACAACAAGAACGAGGTGTAAAACCTTCGATTTTTAAAAGGTCATGTATTTATAAGGCAACCAAAATTAATATGTGTATTTTTAAGGAATTTTTTGAATTAAATATTCGGCGTCTTAACCCTCCGGTAAACATGGTTTACGTCGTTAAAATCGAAGTGTAAAATTTTCCAATTTCAAAGTTCATGTATTTATTTATTTATTTTTTCATCAAATGACCATTCTATTACTCAAGCTTGAGGTGGTCTGGGAAGCCATACCGGAATAGAACAACCAACAAAACAAATATTTCTATGAAAAGAACATGCATTCCTAACTAGTGCATCTGGAGTTTCATTAAGATTTCTTGGGATCTGGCGAATCTCAAATCCTGAGAAGCACAAATCAGTAGTGTTTGTATCGCCTCCAGATTTGTTGCAAAGCTCAGCCACTCATGTGGTGCCGATACCATCGCGATAATGTCCTGGCAGTCAGGGCCAAAACGTTGGCATGGCGAATATTGGAGCACACACTCCATTGCATATCTAAGAGCCACTAATTTCGAATGAAGTGTCGTTTCTTGCTTTCTTAGATTACGTGTCCCACGAGTTCAATATTCCCATTATAGCCTTTCCACACCCAGCCACATCCGCTATACTGATCTGTGGCGGTGCAAGAACCATCCACAATACATATATTTTCAAGACATAAGATCTGTCGTGTCTCGCTCCTGTGCACTTGTTGGTTCTGATTGATCGCCTCATTAGCATTAAACCACGCAAGATATTCACTTTCTGCATACCGTACTAGCTCCATCGAATCTCGATCAATTCCCCTGAAGAGTTTATCATTCTGGGCCTTCCAGATATACAAAATTAGCTATGGAAAAAGATCTATGTGTGTGATTATGCAGCGATCTTCATTCTTTCGCCAGAAGATGTAATCCATATTGGCAAAGATACTATGTGAAATATGTCTTAGCCTGAGGGCGTCGAAGATAAGACTTGAGTTCATGTATTTATAGAGTAACCAAAATTAATATGTGTATTAATTGGGAAATCTTAATAGTTTTTGTATTTTTTTAGCAAATTAAAGTTAGTTTGTGTATTTATAAGGAAAGTTTTCAAAAAAAAAAAAACAATGCCAGAAAATATACGAATTGTTGGCTTAAAGATTAAAACCCGGCTAAATAAATTGCAGGATAAAAGACATTTGTCTAACTCTTCTAGCTTAGATGGTCAGCGAAGGCACATTAATGTGAAACGCTTGACGAGTTCGAAATTCGAGTAAGGCACTGATGAGAGAGAGAGAGACAAAGAAGAAGAGTGAGACCAAACATAATAAACATGTGAGATATTCTAAAATATCTCTTTTTTATTTTTCTTAATACGTAATTGTGAATATTTAATTGGTTCAAAATCTAATTGACCAAAGGTTAACAGTTTACGGGATTATGTTTGATTGAAATGCACCAGCTTACAAGTTAAAGACATAAACTTAGATACGATTTGGAACAACGAATACATGGTGAGATTTATTTTTTGTTAAGAATGTAAATATCAAAAAATAAATGAAATGTTTAGGCAAAAAAATGAAATGTTTAGGCAAAAAAATGAAATGTTTAGGCAAATTGCTTTACCTACAAGATTAGTCTTATACTCTTATGACAAAAAAAAAACATGAAACCAAAGCATCCCATGTAAAAATTAAACGATATAATACATGATGGTATTGGCAAAAACAAGAAAAAAAAAAGAAGGAAAGAATACAGAAAATGACATTTCAACTTCTTTTCTTAAAACAGTCATAATGTACAACAACAGCAACAACAAAACGAGATACAAGCGTTACAAACATATAAAACTTTATAAACAAACTGTACAATCATAACTAGAGTTTTAAGTAGGAGATTAACTTTCATTCAATATCGTCAATCCAATCACCGTATATCAAACTGATTTTAGCAGGTCCTTTCCATTTGTGATGAGTTCGGATCCCAGGCTTCTGTGTAACCGCACTAGTAGCTCGTTGCAATGCGACTCCACTGTGGTAACTAGCGTCTGCATGATGGGGAACTCCTGGGGATAAAAGTGTCATTGTTGCGTCTGAATGTCCTTTCGGGTTGGGTCCTGTTTGCTTTACCTCTGGACTGGGTGATACTCCGTCTTTGCCTTCTTCTCCTTCTACAAGTCCTCCACCAAACCTATGCAACTCTGACAATCATAAAGACTCAAAACTTTAAAGCTTGAGCAATTCTAAGACTTTGTTTCCCATCAGAAACTGTATAAAGTCTCCCTTTTTAGAAACAAAAACACAGATTAGCAATCAAAAGTTTCAAGCAACTTATAACTCAGTTTTGTTTCACTGCACTATCAGGACCAATTAATACATCTGATACGGAGTATAAACAAATAGTGTTCTTCAACAGTCCCGCAACGAGCTCAACAGACACAAGTCACACACTCCTATGCTATCTTTGTAGCATTTCTATCGCACTAATAATCCATTCTCACTTAGCCAATTCACCATTGATTTAAACTTCTACTACTCTTACAATAAGTTAATATATCTAACAAAAAGCTAACCAAAAACCAAAGGTCAGCTTAGAGCTTCAGGGTCCAATGATCTTTAATAACATTCTAACATAACCCAAGCTTGGCTAACTACAAGAGACCTATGATATCTTTTACCTGCAGCACCGTGAGCAAAATGACACTTAGCACCAAAAGGACAATAACCAGTAATCTCCCATTTATTGCATATCCTTGTCTTCCAATTTGAAGGCTTCACAATCTGAATCCCACCAAGCACTACGACATTGCTATTACCACCACCACCTCCACCGTAACCACCAGGGCCTAAACTAATAGCAACGCTTTCTCTATTCCTGGAAGCCTCATCGTGCATAAACGTACAGCTTTCTCCATAAGGACACCCTTCTTCTGTGTAAAACTTCTTGCAATGCCTTCCTTTAAACGATCTCCCACTCTCATCCGTCGCTGACGGGATCTGAAACTCCTCCCTCTGCTCAATCGTAGTAGTGGGAGTTCCCGCACCGGATCTCTCCTCCTCGTGAGCCGCCACGATCTCCTGCCAATTCGGCGGAGGTCGACGGAGCTCCTCCACGGTGTGAGCGAAGTTGCAATTCGTCACATACGGACACGTCCCCGCGCGGAACTTGCAGCAGAGCTTCGTCTTGAAGAACATTTTCCCGATCGCTTTGGTACGGTTGTTGCTAGCGGATGAAGACGGCGGAGAGCCTCTGGTTTTCTTGTTCGGAGGGGCACTGTCGCCGTCAGGATTCACCGCCCAGACGCGGTTGTAGTCGTCTTCCGTGGCCCAGACGGCGCTATCGCCGAGATTGGGGAACCAGTTCTCCGGCGGAGGGTTGTTTGTGGGTATCACGTGAACTACATCTCCGCCGGAATCACGCCGATGGTGACTCATCGTTTGAAAAAGGAAGAAGCTTCGCCTCTAAACCCTAATTATGCCCAATCAATTTGCGAGAGAAATCACGGAAAAGCCGAGAAAGTTCGTGATTTGACGAGATGGGTATTCTCGAAAAGCATCAAATCCATTGATTAACGACAAGTTTTGAGAAACTCAAGAAAGATATACTAAAATGAATATGAACAGATAACACAGAGATGATTGAAGAAGAAAGTAACTACCAAAAAGATCGTCGTCTAGATTGGAAAGACTAGAAGAAAATATTTAGAAACATCAATGATCGTCCGAGAAAAATAAAAATCAAACAAGAATATACCGATTTTGAAAGAGAGAATATAACGGGGGAACAAACGTGTGGACATTGGATAAGATATTTATGAGGACAAAAAATTTAAAACTGAGTACTACTGAAAATGAAATTAAAGACAGATTTGAGATTTGAAGTCGCAACACTGTACAAAATTTTTCTTACGGCATCTCCAACGGACCTTTATCCTCTCATTTTTTAAGGGTTTTGCACTCCAATGGCCCATTATCCCTTCAAATTTTAAGGAGATAAATAGTGCACCTTTAAATTTGAAAGTGCACTGTTCACCCCCTTAAAATACTATTTACTTTTCACTTTATTCCTTCTATTTATGTATGTTTAATAATTGTATACTTATTATTTTTCATGCTGCATTTTAATATTATAATTATACTAACACTTTAATATTATAATATAACCTCATAAAATTCACTTTAAATAATAATAATAAGTTAAAATATTACACATTAAAATAAACTAAAATATTACACATTAAAATAAGCTAAAATATTACACATTAAAATAATAAACTAAAAGATTACACATTAAAATAAGCTAAAATATTACACATTACAATATATATATATAAAATTATGATATAGTTGTGTCGAACCTTAAAAATCACCAAAATATTGTCGATATAAATTTTGAGCAGTCTCTTCAGATTGTTGTTGTTGAGTTCTTTTTTGTATTATTCGTGCTTGTTCAGATCGGATAAATTGGCGAGTGTTAATATCATCAATGGAGTTCAAATTTGTCAACAATATTTTTTTTTCTTCCTCCATTTCTTTTAGAGCTAATTTTTTTGCTTGATTTTGCATGCGTAACATAACCATCTCATTATTTTTTTCCCTAGATGATGCACTTTCTTTCAAGGAAATTCAGAATTTGTTCATTTGATGAAACCAAATTATCCATAGAAGAATTACCTTCATCAAGTTTTCTTTTGAGTTTTGCTTTCTTCGATCCAATAGGACGTTGTGACGAATTTGACCCACCATCATCACTGTTTAAATTGATTGTGAATGAAGAAAATCCAGGAGATTGTGATGCTGGAGAACCGACGGTATCACTTTCAATATCCGAAATACCGATATTGACATTATCTGAAAACTTTGGGATATCTTTCATCAAAAGCCACACATGATCAAATTTAAAACCTTTTTCAATTTTGGGTCTTGCATCAATAATTTCTTTGCTTTCTCCATCTGCAAATATTTTGTAATTTAAAAAAAACTTGATTTGATAGTAAACACTAATAAAATTAAATAGCACATACTAATATAATTTATACTTATAATGTCTTGATCGGATGCACCACTTGGATGCATATTTTGCACTTGGATCACACAACTCTTCAAGTTTCTAACAACATACAAAATATTACCCATTCTACCTTCTAAAGACCTTTGACTTCTAACTTCCCAACTCTCTGTTTTTTTTTTCATTATAACTTTTTCTATTTTTTCCCACAATGTTTTCAGAGTTTGATTGTTGCTAGCAATGGGATCTTGTGAAATTTCTAAATAGACATGACATAACAACTCATCTTCTTGTTGGTTGAATGATGTGCCTCTACTTTTTTCCATTTTGTAAATAAGAAAAAGAAACGAATGAATGGTGGGTAAAGTGTGATTTTTCCACTTGGTAAAGTCCATTATTTATACACAAAATAAATAGATAAATAATTCAATTGAGTGAAATAAATTATGGTTGAGGGCTATCTTATTTATGGAATATAGTTGAAGGTTGGAAAGGAAAATGATAAAATTCCATTTAATGGTTGATGAAACATGAAATTTATTGAATACAATATTAAATGGTGTGATCAATTGAATATAGTTGGATGTTGGATATGGCTGGAGGTTGGAGATTGGATAGGAAAATGATAAAGTTTCAATTTAATGGTTGATGAGACATAATAATATTTATTTCTATATATAGATATGCATTTGCATCAAATAACACGTCAACAAAACTTCAGATAAAAATGAACTTTAATATCGAAGATTCATCTTTTCAAAATTATTCTTCTTCTTCTTCAGACTCATCTGAGTTTGATCAGTGGCTTACTGATGAAAATGAGGCGATAGAGAGAGAACAACAAATTGCTGTCAATTTGTTTATCAACAATAATCGTCTTGTTCAACAGCTCATTCAAGAAAATAATCATGTAAGTCACCGTGGTTCTATTGTCGGTCACGCAGTTATTCATCGTGATAGAGAAAATGCTCATCTTAATTTGTACAATGATTATTTTTCTGATAATCCTGTGTATGGTGAAAGAGAGTTTTATCATCGATTTAAAATGTCACGAATGTTATTTCTTCACATTGTTGATGCTGTTAAGCAACATGACAACTACTTCAACCAACAACGTGATGCATTAGGGAGACTTGGATTATCAACCTTACAAAAAGTGACAGCTGCTGTTCGGATCTTGGCATATGGCATGCCTGCCGATGCGACCGATGAATACATCAAAATAGGGGAGTCTACAGCAATTGAATGCATGAAAAGATTTTGTCGTGCAATTGTATCTGTGTTTTCAGAGTGGTATCTTAGGTCACCGACATCAGAGGATGTTTCCAGACTTCTCAGTATTGGCCAACAACGCGGATTTCCAAGAATGTTAGGCAATCTTGATTGTATGCACTGGAAGTGGAAAAATTGTCCAACTGCATGGGCATGACAATTTGCAGGTTGTAGCGGATCACCCACGATAATTCTCGAAGCGGTTGCAGATTATGATCTATGGATATGGCATGCCTATTTTGGAATGCCGGGCAGCAACAACGATATAAATGTTCTGAAATCTTCCAAATTATTTTCCAAGCTTGCTCAAGGTACCGCTCCTCCAGCTAATTACACAATTAAAGGCCAAGAATATAACATGGGTTATTATTTGGCTGATGGTATATATCCTAAATGGTCAACAATTTTCCAAACAATAAGTGATCCCCAAGGTCCAAAGAAAAAATTGTTTGCAGCAAGACAAGAATCATGTCGGAAAGATGTTGAACGAGCTTTTGGAGTTCTACAATCCAAATTTGCTATCATCGCAGGATCTTCGCGTTATTGGAAGAAAGAGGTATTAAATGATATAATGACATCATGTATTATAATGCATAACATGATCATTGAAGATGAACGAGATATCAACGCACCGATTCGAGATGCAAGACCATCGCCGCCAATAAACGTTGAACTGGCCATAAATGAAGATATGCGTTTTCAGCAATTTTTAGCACGTAATCTTCAGATTAAAAATAAAGAAGCTCATTTATCACTTAAAAATACATTGATTGAGCATATATGGGAACATTACGGAAATAATCGTATTGATTAGTTTTGTATTTTAAATGTATTTTGTAATTTGAAATTGTATGTGTTTTATTATTATATGTAATTTTATGTTTTTTTATAAATAATCAGGTGTTATTACTAAATGTGTTTACTAATTTTATCAATATCACATATTAGTATGTATTTATTATTTAATTATTAAAGTTTAATGATTGTAATTAATTACTAATAAAATTGAGGACTAAACTGTAAAATAAGAGAAAATATTTGAAGGGACACCATTGGAGAACTACCCTCTTATCCTCTTATTTTAAGGGTGGACCCCATAAAAAATGAGGGGGTGGGTTGGAGATGCCCTAAACATAATTGAAACACAGTAATGAATGTTGAAAACAGTAATGAATGTTGCTCATTCATTGGATATGGCTCTGAGATGTGTGTATTTTCTTTTTTTTCTTTTTAGTTTATTTCTAAGATCATGTTTCATCTTTAATTTATTTACAATGTCATGTCATGTTAATTCTTTAATTTTTATTATTAATTAATTTTGACCACATAATTAATTTAGAAAATATCAAAAATAAAAATAATTAAATTTATCTATTTCTCTCTCTTTTATAATTTTATTTTATTCACTATATTTATTGTTCTAAAAACTATTTACAGTAATTTCTTAAAAAATATAATTACTATAACTTTTTTGTAAATTATAATTTCTTAATAATATTATTGTTCTCCAGTTTGAAAGTTTACTGATACAACATTAAACTAAATACTATCTTTATTTTTATTAAAATCATAATAAAGTTTTATTGAGTTTGAAATATTTTTTAAAATGAAATTTAATACATAAAATTGGTATAATAAAGATGTAAGAAATGCAAGAATATATAAACAAACATCTTAATAAACAATCTATTAATGTGGATGAAATCCTATAACCTAACATATCAATAATATTTTTGGGGAATTCGTTAGAAGAAAATTATATTTGTCAGCAAAATATTGTCAATCATGTTTTTATCTTTAAAAATTATATCTAGTTTTAAAACAATAAAAATAACTGATGAAGGCCAAAAAGAAAAATTATACTATTTTGATTCTCATGTATACATACATATATTTATACATATGTATACAGAGCTTTAGATAATTTTGAAAGATTAATAAAACCAACAAATTATATATGTGAACATACGCTAAATACGGGTTATATACAGATCGTCGAGTTTACCAGTTCTATTACGGATTTGGGTCGGATATGAAAACACTGCTTAAAACTCAAACATTATAGCATAAAAACTTTTAAATTATTTAGTTTCTAATAAAAATAAATTTATGCAAATTTTATCAAATTGGTTAACAGAAGGATGTTTGGGCTTAGAAAGTGCACTGTTAGATTAACGGTTCTAATTTGATTGGCCATTGACTTTTTACTTTTGATTTATTATTTTGATTCTGAAAAATAACAGTGAACCAACTTATATCACAATATATTGAATACAATTATATCCTTAAGTTTTTGAAAAATTTATTACCAAACACATTGATAATAAAAATTCAATTTGAAACATTCGATTTAAAAAGAAGAGTTAAAATATTTTACATCTTTCAAGATTCAAAATTTAAAGCCATATTATATCATTTTGAACACAAAGCAAAAAAAGTGAACATATTTGAAGTTTATTATTATACAAAATATAATCGGATACATATTTATCTTACACCATGTAAAAAAAATAACTAAGATTATTATTAAAAATACATTCAAATTTGAGCAGGAGTATATATAAAAGTGAAAGTCGCTTAAGTGACATTTGTATAAATGTCATTCATCTCTGAGTTGTTGGATTAATTGTTATAATTTGATTGGTCGATAATTTTTTATTTTTGATTTATTTATTTCAATTCTAAAAGGGAAATTAACAGTAAACCAACTTATATAAATTGCCAAACAATCCAAATAATATTAAGAATAAAAATATATTCATAAATTTATGACAAATTTATTGTCGGATACATCCAATGATAAAAATTAACTTGAAACATTTATCTTATTAAAATAGAAATACACTTATAAACTAATCCTTAAAACTAATACTTAATTACTTCTAAATGCCACTGAAAACTAACCAATCCTAAATTTAAGCATTAACTGACTTTTCCTAATTTCATACATAATTTCCTAAACCGAATGTACAACAAAGTTTTCAAATATGATCTAAAGTTTGAAACAACCCAAAAAGTAACATGTAATATATTTTTTTAAATCATTTGTCCTATTCACCCTAGAAATTTAAGTTATTAAAAAAAATCCCATTATTTTTTTTTCTTCGATAATGATTGTTTTACTCTATCATCCTCATTTTCCTCTTTTATTTACAACATTGTCGTTATCATCAATACACCAACCACCATGAACAACCAATACCAAGCTCCTAAAAGCTATATCTACATCTTCATATCTTTTTTTCTTATACACATAAACTATTTCCCTTTCACTTTCTCTTTCATTTCATTCCAAAATCTCAAGTTTTTTATTTCAAAATTTATATACTTATTGGAGTTATTGTAGTTGATGTTTAACGAGTGGGTAACTTTCATTAAGAAGTTTGGAGAAGCTAAACATGAATCTTACCGAATCTACTAATGATATTTGATCTTTTTGAAGATCTTCTCTAGAAGTCTTCACCATCAAGAAGTCTTCTGGTCAATAATAGGTTAATTTTCAAATTATTATTTTGTGTGTTTTTCATAGAAAAATCTTCTAGCTTTTCTTTGTAACCGAAAAATAGAGAAGACTTCTATTTAAGCATGTTAGTTTCGCAATTGACCAAAGTTTTTGGAGACATTTAACTTTCCATAGAATACTTACGGAGAAGTCTTCTTGCGGAAGACTTTTATAGAACTCTTCTTACCATCACATGAAGTCTTCAAAGTGTAGCAAGAAGTATGGGTAAGTAAGTTTTACAATTGTCAATAGAGAATTAAACATTTAATATTAATTAGAAGACTTATTTGGTTTTATTCTAAAATTCTGGTCAAACTCATGGTTTTGAAATAAGACTTCTATACAAGTCTTCTCTTAAGAAGTCAAACATGATCAATTTCAAAATTAACATATGTAGACTTCTTGCGACACTTCAAAGACCTTATGTGACAATAAGAAGACTTCTCTAGATGTTTTTTTCCGAGAAGACTTCTTTAGAAGTCTTCTTTAGAAAAGCAATACTTGCAAAACTACAGCCAAATGCAAAACTAATCGGCTTATTAGAGAAGACTTCTATAGAAATCTTCTTTGGTATTATTGAAAAAATTTCAAAAACAAAAGTAAGTCAATATTTACAAAGGAAGACTTACATCGTAAATTTGCAGTTTCAAAAATGACCTAAATGGAAGACTTCTACAAAGTCTTCTACGTCATTTTTATTAAATTTTTATTTTCTCCAAACCTAAAATGATTTTTTTAATATTTTGTTATTAATTCATGTGTATTAGTCAATACTGGGGTTCTGAATGAACATCATAACTTAATTGGTGATAATTATGAGGTTACAAATGTTCATGTTTATTAATGTTTTTAGCTAATGAGAGAAAAATTCTTAAGAAGACTTCTCTAAAACTCTTCTCCATTAGTTTTTGTAAAACTTGTATTCTCAAGAGTGTTAAGTAATTTCAAGATATGTTTTTAACTTTCAAAAGTGTTAAGTAACTTCAAAATATCAAGTCATGTGGTTAATATGTCTTCTTACATAATAAGATATACTTTTTTTTAATCTTTTTTCATGCGATTTAAGTAACTTCAAAGTCTTATATCTATCCATCTATTGTTATGAACTTATTGTTATGTTTGTTATGTTTTGGAACTCATATAATTGTTATGAACTTATTGTTATGTTGAAATTGTGTCAATATTATTATATACCTCTCCTTTAATTTTCGCAACCATAATCTTAACAAAGTATTTGCAATGACGACAATAGTTTATGATTACAAAAAATTGATTGAATGAATTAAGCATTAAACAAAGAATTTAATAGATTGGAGACAAAATGAATATGTTATTTACAATATTCTATAAACTATCGAAAATAGAGTCTCCTAACCATAAGAGAGAGCTAAAATTTAAGTGAAATATAACTGAAAAATAGAAGATTTCTAAAGTCTTCTCGTGAAGTCTACCGAGAAGTCTGCTGAAAAGTCTTCCGAGAAATCTGCTATGAAGTCTGGTATATAGTCGTCAACTTTGAAAAACTGCATATCTAAAAATTTTTAAAATGATATCAACCAAAGAAAATTTTCAAAAAATAAAAAATTTATGCTTAAATAAGAAGAAAAAAATTACAATAAAGAAAGATATATTAATTTTTCAAAGAATAAACCAAGAAAATATATTTCAAACTAAAATAATAAGAAAATAATCACACTAAGATGAATCTATCACTTTATATAGATTGAGCACAGAAAAACACAAAAAATAGTTGGAGAAAAAAAAATCTTACTAATTTTGGTAATTTCCATAGTAGGCTTCTCGAGAAGACTTCTCCGGAAGTTTCTGGAGAAGTTTGCTAATGGGTTATGAAGTCCGATATTGTTTTCAGAACTGAAAAACTTGCATATTCAAAACGTGAAAATGAATAAAATAATAAACAGAGAAAAACTTAAAAACTACATATTTTATGCTTAAATAATAAATAAAATAGTCTCATTAGGTTGAAGATATATCTTTTCAAATCTAACATATAAAACACACAAAAATACGTATCCAAAATTTATAATATACCTTTAAATGAGTTGGATGAAACCATGAAATGAAAAACCTGTAAAAACAAGATAAAATAGTGAGAAATATATGAGACAATGAAAAATTGATATAAAGTTTGGTATCTTTAAGATCAGAGAGATTATAGAGATGTTGAAGAGTTTTAAAGTGAGAAACATTACATTTTGTTGCAGTCATTGAGAGGAATAGAGAGAATGTATAAATTTTCTTTTTATAAAGAGACAAAAAAATTCTAATTAGGTTAAATATTTTCGGTTCAGAAGACTTCTTGGGTAGTACTCTAACATAGAAGACTTCCCAAGAAGTCTTCTAAACCCTAAATTTACTATTCGTTGCAGAAGACTTTCCAAAATGTCTTCCAATGCATCATATGTTAGAAGACTTCTCAAGAAATCTTCTGAACTCTAAAATCAAATAACAAACTAAATAACAACAAACATTTCATTGAACATAAGGTCAACTTATAAAATTGTTTAATAAATACAAAACTAAACACATATATGTCAAAAAAATTATTTGACTTTTTTAAGATTCTAAAATCTAAGCTTAAAAATACAAACAATACTAAAACATATACTACCAAATTCTAAACAAGTGACAATCATGACTTACAACATATATTCACTCATCTATGTTGAAAAAAATTCATTTTAGTATATCTAAATTTACATCATTTAGAATTATTCATAATTACATGATTTTAATTTATTTTCCATCAAATACTTTTTTATAAATTTTTTAAATTATTTAAGATAAATACATGAGAAGACTTCACTAACTCGAGAATGATAAGACTTTACCAACTCGAAAAGACTTCAGAGGGTTATAATCGTAAAGTGATTACATGTTTTTTGTTTGATCATAAGCAGATGATTGTAATTTCACTACACTTTTGAATTAATTTTTCATTTGATTGAAGTACCATTTTACATTTAAAATCTAGTTTTATGTCATTTTTTGGTAATTTTCCTTTCCTAATAAATCTTAAAATTAATTAATATACCACAATTCAAAATCCACACACACACACATGTATATATATATATATATATATATATATATATATATATATATGTTCTTCTAAAAATGTTTAACTGGTAAGTCTTCAATTATTAAAATATGTTACCTAATAACTTTTAACAAATGGAATAATAATATGTAGTAATTTTTTGTTTATGATTATTAAAGAAAAATATTATATCCATTCCAAAATAAATGCTCTATAATATGGATTAAACTTAAAATTAAATAGATTTTTTAGATTTATATTGAAGATTAATTTTTGTATTGACAAAACATTGAATATATCTGACATTCCAAAATAAACTTCAATTTCTTTTAAAATATTCTAAAGGTCACGTTTTATTCTTAAAATAGGTTGGATTGGTATCAGTCTGCATAGAAAAAAATAGATCTACTAGGTCTAATGTACTTATTAGAACTAATAATTATAAGTTTCTTGTGTCAAAATTGAGAAATTCTATGGCCGAATCTGTAATATTATTGTATTTATTACCCATGTCTACCATTTTGGCAAAATAACATCATCCATTTTTAGTAAGAAACTAAAAGGAACCTCAAAAATGGTTGGAACTAAAAAAGACCAATAGATATCCATCCGAAGAAGTTCCTTTTCCTTCTTTTTTTTCAAAACAAATGGATGATCTAGATAAAATCGATGAAATGGAAGAAATCCAAGTGAATGGAAAAGATAAAATTAATAAGGAAGATGAATTCCACGTTCGAATATACTATAAATATAAAAAAAATTCTGAAAATCGAGATGGAAATAAAGAACATTCAAATTTAGATTTCAAATAAAAAGGAGGGGATCATTTAAGAAATTAACACATAGCAAAAGTACAAGACAAATAAGAGAGATGCGACTTCCACCTATATCAGAAGACATATATTATTGTATAACGGCTTGGATCTGGTTTTGGTTTCTTCGATTTGGGTTTAGTTAGATACTTCGGCTTAGGTGGAATTCGATATAGGTGGAAGTCACATCTCTTCTTATTTGTCTTGTATTTATCAGGAGAATATCCAATTATAGATTCCATTGAATGAATAATGGTTTCAGATCCTAAAAAAAAAAAAGCTTTCAAATAAGCATGAGTAATCATATGAAATAAAGCTGATCTATAAGACCCCATACCTAAAGCTAACATCATATAACCTAGTTGAGACATTGTAGAGTATGCTAAACTTGTCTTAATATCTTTTTGAGCAAGAGTTAATGTGGCTCATAAGAGTATTGTTATTATACCTATCAAAAATAAATTGTAGAACGGATAAATATAAAAAGAGGAAGACGGCGAACTACAAGAAAAATTCCCGCACGGCCCTTTTCAATGTTTGTTCGATTACTCTTTTACCCGTAAATAAATTATATAGGCATAGGATTAGGAAATAATGATATCCCCAACATACCCAAACTTGTTTTCCCCCCCACTAGTAGTAGGAGATGTAAGAATTGGTATATAAAATAACTTTTTACTTCATTGGTAATCACATAAAAACCGAACTTTTTTTGGGCCATTTGCATCAAACTTAGACCTCCTTCTTGC
>CAJHQP010002723.1:0-79865 GCA_905132765.1 Moricandia arvensis | reverse complement strand
GTTGGCCACGTGACATGTTTTGGCTAATATTGGAAACATGTATTACAAATGTGTCATTCATGCCTATATGGCTCTTCGATCACCATGACACCGTCTCGCCTTGACTTTCTCTACTTTGCATTTCGTAACTTTGCTTTCTCAGCCGTAACGAAATCTTGAGACCTCACCGCACTTTAATTTCCAATACCCATTAAGGAGGATTCCCTGCCATTGTTGATGTGGCCATCAAACCAGCAGCTCGACCAGAGTCTGTCTCACCAAATTGTCCATACCGACCAGCTTAGAGGTTCCAGCGATAGAAGTTCAGTAAAGGAGAATATATTAAGAACCTCTATCGCTTGAACCTCATAAGGGAAATATATGAACAAAACAAGGTTTTCAGTCCTCTCCTGAATCTCAATCCATCTTACAACCATCTTATAAAGCATATCCTAAGAGAATCCAAGCTTCCAAACCTAGAGAAGTGTGTTCTCTGGTCCCAAGAGAACAAGGAGCTCACACACTTTTCAAGGAAGAGAAGAAAATGGTTCATCATAGAAAGTATATGCATAAGTAGAAGGAGAGGACGTGGTTGGTATATGGAGGCAATAGAAGCAAGCAGAAGCTAGCCCATAAAAGAACCAAGCTCAGGAAACTCAAAATCAAACCTGACGCCAACAAGCTAAAGGAAGTTGAGCAAGAAGTCTTGGAAGGAAAATCCATGTATTCTGCTCTCAGGAGTGAGTCTAATTGAGGAAAAGATCGGAACAAGGCAGTGATCAATGATGGTCCCATCAAGATAAGTGATATAGAGCCACTGATCAAAGCCGCCAAAGCCATTATCTCCTTTAGAAAGTCTGGTACACATTCCCTTATCTCTAAGCCAATCATAATAGATTTAGGAGCTAGTCATCATATGATTAGTGATATGAATATTATTAGTGATGTTAAGTCTGCCTTAGGGAATGTAATAATATCCAATGGAGATAAGGTGAAGATAGAAGGAATAGGGAACCTTAAGTTATTTGATAGAGAATCTATTGCCTTCTATATGCCTAGTTTCGCTTCTAACCTTCTCTCTGTAGGAAAAGGCCACGGTTGACATGAATTGTCAGATGGTTTTTAGGCCTAATGATGTTGAGTTTCAAGACCTTAAGAGAAGGAAGGTGATTGGTGAAGGAAACAGTAAGGGTAGTTTATACCATCTTCAAAAGACTAAGCCTTCTAAACTCTCTACTCCTTCTCATTTATGCATGATTAGTAACTCATCTGTGTGTGATAGCAGTACTTGGCCTGCTAGATTAGGCCACCCTCACACTCGTGCATTAGAGATTATAATGAATGATATGTCATTTAACCACTTAGAATGTGAAGCATGCATCTTAGGAAAACATTGCAAATCTGTATTTCCAACATCAGAAACCATTTATGAGAAATGCTTTGACTTAGTTCACTTTGAGGTTTGGACCTCTCCTTGCATGTCTAGGGATAACCACAAGTATTTTGTTACTTTTATAGATGAGAAATCAAAGTATAATTGGTTAACCTTGCTGCCTTCTAAGGATTGTGTGTGTTAGATGCTTTTATGAACTTTCAATCCTATGTCACTAACCATTTTAAAGCTAATGTGAAGGTACTGAGGTCAGACATTGGAGGAGATTATACAAGCCATGCTTTCAAGAATCATCTGGTAAAACATGGCATAGTTCACCAAACAAGATGTCCTTATACTCCTCAGCGAAATGGAGTGGCTGAAAGAAATAATAAGCATCTGATGGAGGTGGCTAGATCAATGATATTCCATGCAAATGTTCCTAAGAGATTTTGGAGTGATGATGTGGTGACATCATGCTATCTGATCAACCGGATTCCTACCAAGGTGTTGAAGGACATCTCTCCTTATGAAGTGTTAAACAAAACCAGATTATCCATTCATCACCTTAGAGTGTTTGGATGTGTCTGCTTTGTGTTGATACCAGGAGAGCAAAAGAACAAGCTAGAAGCAAAGAGCATGAAGTGTATGTTCATAGGATACTCCTCTACACAAAAGGATACAAGTGCTACAATCCATAAACAAGAAGAGTACTTGTATACAAATATGTGAAGTTTATTGAAGTAAAAGGGTTCTATGTTGAGAAGAATTAGGATGAGCTCAAAGATCTCTCTCAAGCATCAGAGAAGGCTAATAACCTGAGGATAATTTTGGAAAATCTTGGAATCAGTTTATCAAAGGAAAAGGAGGCAAGAGAAGCTGCTCCTACTCAAGAGATTGAAAAAGAGGCTGATGAAGACACTAATCCTGATCCTGAAGGGGGCAATGAACAAGAACCAAAATAACAACAAGGTTCAAATTCTCATGATCAGGAGAGTGCACAAGATCGGAGACTGCTCAAGTTCATGAGGGAGAAGAGAAGCAAGAGGAACAATCTCAGGTTCAACCTTTGAGAAAATGTACAAGGATAAGGAAAGATCCTTCTAACTGGTTGAGCACAAGAGTCTACTTCACTAGTCAAGTAGTAGCTCATCCCACTTCAACAGTATGCTCCTTTGCACAGTTGCCATCTAAGCATCAAGCTTTCATTGTTGGTTTAGATGAATCATATGTACCAATATCATATGAAGAAGAAATGGAGCTTGGGGAGTGGAGAAACTCAGTTGGAGATGAGATAAATGCCATGATCATCAATGATACTTGGTATGAAAGTGAACTCCCAAAGGGAAAGAAAGTTGTGTCAAGCAAGTGGGTATTCACTATCAAGTTTGTACCAAATGGCAAGGTGGAGAGGCACAAAACAAGACTGGTTGCAAGAGGTTTCACTCAGACATATGGAGAGGATTATGTTGATACATTTGCACCAGTAGCCAAGCTACATACAATCCAGATCATCCAATCATTTGCAACAAATTTGGGGTGGGAATTATGGCAGATGGATGTCAAGAATGTTTTCCTTCAAGGAGAGCTAGAAGATGAGGTCTACATGCACCCTCCTCCTGGTCTAAAGTACTTGGTAAGCCTGAAAATTTTCTAAGACTCAAGAAGGCAATCTATGGAGTGAAGCAATCACCAAGAGCTTGGTATCAAAAGCTGAGTACTACATTAAATGGAAGAGGCTTCAGGAAATCAGAAGCTGATCACACCCTATTCATTCTTCCTGGTCCAAGAGGCATTGTGGTCATCTTGATTTATGTGGATGATATAATCATCACATGCAGTGAAAAAGAGGGAATCCAAGAGACCAAGGTATTCCTCAAATTTGTATTTGACATTATGGATTTATGTGAACTCAAGTACTTCCTTGGGATTTAAGCATGCCGCTCTAAAGAGGGGCTCTTCTTATCTCAAAGGAAGTACACACTTGATCTTTTAACTGAGGCAGGTAACCTTGGAGGAAGACCAACCAAAACTCCTCTTGAAGATGGCTACAAAGTGCTGCGAGAGGGGGAGTTTGAAAACACTCTATTTGATGATGTCAAGAAGTATAGACAAATGGTTGGGAAACTCATCTATCTGACCATCACTAGACCAGACATCTGGTTTGCTTTGAACCAAGTCAGTCAACACATGCATGCTCCTAAAGGACACCATTGGAACATGGTTGGGAGGATCATGAGATACTTTAGGGAGGCTCCTGGTCAAGGTGTATGGATGGGTTGCAATGGAAGCAAAAAAATTGTAGGATATTGTGATGATGACTGGGCATGAGACATGGTTGATATGAGATCAACTACTGGTTATTGCACATTCATTAGAGGCAACTTGGTGACTTGGAAGAGCAAGAAGCAGACGGTTGTATCATGTTCTAGTACTGAGGCGGAGTATAGAGCTATGAGGAAGCTCACCAATGAGTTGATATGGATCAAGGGATTGCTTGGAGACTTGGGGATTGAGACTACATCACCAATCACAATGCATTGTGACAATCAAGCTGCTATTCAAATTGCCATCAACTCAGTCTTCCATGAAAGGACCAAACACATTGAAGTAGACTGCCACAAGGTTAGACAAGCTGTGGAGAAGCAAATCATCCTACCTTGTTACACAAGAAGTGAAGACCAATTAGCTGATATCTTCACCAAAGAAGCAAGCACCAAAGTCTGTGAGTTGATCCACTCTAAGTTGGGACTCATAGACCTCACTTCTCATTGACTCGCCTAGCATGAAGGTCTCTACTCTTTTTTCGTTAGTGTGTTTTTGTCCCACTGGGTTTTGCACACTAAGGTTTTAATAAGGGAGTTTCGTCATGTGTCCAAGCTTGATCAGTCCCTATGGTCAAGCTTGAGGGAGAGTTTTGAAATGAAGAAATAAATAAGAGAGGGGCATTGATCTAAACAAGAGCAAGAAGATGGTTTAGAATGGTCTTGTCCGTACAGATGGTCCCACATAACCAAAACTTGCTTTCGACGTCAAGCATGAAAGTCTGATTGATCATATTTCCGTTGGAGGTTCTCTACACACCTTCCGGAATGCTTAGAGGCTCATAAGACCGTTGGGAGAAAGAACAAACAAAGATCTCATGTGAAGATAAGAGGAGAGAGGCATTAGGTCATGTCACTTTCATCCCCTTGTCTCCTTGTGACAGATGTGAATTATATTGTTGTTTATTGCTTCTATCCTCTTGTAAGCTCATGTCTATATATTGTATACACTCATAAATGAAAGGCAAGGAGAATTATCTTCCTTCTCACTCTCAGTCTCCAAATTCGTCACTCTCCCTCCACTCTCTCTCTAAAGTGTCCAAAAATTAACTTGTTCTTACTATGTTCTTCATTGTTGTTCACCCAAATCTCACCTAAACTCAACTATTCTCCTCATGTTTTCACAATTCTAACACTATATAACTGATTGCTTTCTTGTATATGTGAACGAAGTATTAAAATAGAGAAACACCCTAAGATAGACTTAAAAAAAGTTTTTGTCCCCAAAATAACCCTCACGGAGAAAAATGACTAAAATAGACTTTTTAAAGGGTGTAAACATACATTTATATCCATTGGGTTAACTAATCAAGACTTAGGGTTTAGAGTTATGGGGTTGGTTTTTGGAGGTGAGGTTTAAAATTTTAAAAAAATATTAAACTTTTCAAAATAAAAGGATCTATTTTGTCACTTTTTTTCTTAAAGTCTATTTTTGTGACAAAAACTTCAAAAGATCTATTTGAGAGATTTGCCCATATAAATAACTCTCTTATATTATTTCTTAAGGGAAAACTCACTCAAAAAACCTCAAGCTTCTCAAAACTCATACCATCCAATCATGTCTCAATGGATGTATATTTATAGCAAAACATAAAATCTAATCCTACTAGTAAAGACATAATATGCTTATAGATAACTCCTAAAAACATCTTTATCTTTATCTCAAACCACAATTGGATTAAGACTTTGTTTAGCTTGCTCGGCAAGTCTTCATGCTTATTCCAACAACTTCAAGCTAACTCCAACATTCTCCCTCTTAAGTTTTGAAGTTGATTTGTGCTGAATCTAGAACGCCAATAAGGTCTCTCATCTGTCTAACCTTAATCCTCCCAAGTCCTTTTGTCAAAATAGCTGCCTTCAGCTTGTCTATAGAAACGTGTTCGACCTCCGCCTGTCCATTATCAACACACTCCCTTATAAAGTGATGTCTTTTGTGAATGTGCTTAGAACGTCCATGGAAAACAAGGTTCCTAATAAGTGATATACCTTGTTATTTACCAGTTTAAGACTATTATTTGGACCTTATTTGTAGTTTGCTATGTATGTCTAGACTGTATTTTAGAGTCTTTCCAGGACAAGGTATGTTTTGAAGCATTATGGAGATAATAGAGCTTGTTAGAGTATTTAGAGAAGATATCCAGTAGTTGTTCACAATCAGCTAAGTCAGAGTCGAGGTCAAGCCTGACCATCAATCATCGGTGCACACTTGTTATCGATCGATGGTCTACTCGCAGAGTCATTGGCCGACTTCAAGCCCAAGTCAAGACTAATTATAAGAATGCCCTTGAACGAGTTTTAACCTAGTTTATAAGGGTCTTGCCATTGTTTAGGCAAAGACACAAAGATTTCACAGAAAAGTATTATTTACAACTTTTAGTTTTCTTAGTAGTTTGGGGGGAGAAGATCTGAACTCCTTCAGAGATTTGTATTTTAGCCCTATTATCTATTCTATGCATTTTATTATTCAGTTTATCATGCTTTTTATGATTATGTCTAAGTAATTCTCTTGTTAGATTTAAGGTTCCTTATACTATTGATGAATTAGCCCAAAATTGGATTGCTAGGATGAAGAGATATCCATCTTTGGAATTTTATTTACTGCTTGTGTTCTAGAGTAACTAACTAGAAACCTGAACTTAGGACATAGACCACTACGAGAGTAGGTTCCGTGCCAAAATTAATTCCATTGAGATAGGTTGTCAGATACAAGCGAGATCTGGTTTAATTAACCTAGTGGACAAACTTCCTATCCGATAACCATCGATCAACACTCGGCCTTAGCCGTCAATCGACGGTCAACTCCTTTGTTCGCATACGAGAGGGGTCGGATTGTGATTAAGGTCCTTGCATATTCATAATTCTCTGCATCCTGTCCTCTATAGTTCACTTGCCTGAAACCAACCCCAGATCTATCTTTTCCATATTTGAATCAGTTAACTTATTTAGATAATTTATTTTTTGGAATAAAACCCTCACACAAACCTCTTTTTTATAGCTTGCATATCTTAACTTTTGGAACTCATAAATCTATTGTGTGCCCTCGCTCTCTATGTTTTCGATCCATAAGTACTACAATTAGACCTCTCTTGGCAAGAATAGTTCGTAAGGGTAATTTGATAGATTGCCTGTTTTAATATAAACCTCTACCCGCAAACTGTCAAATTTGGCGTCGTTTCCGGGGAGCAAGGATCACCATTAGATTTATTTTCTAGGGTTTAATGTAGGTTTTTTCTTTTATTGCAAGTTACTGGAAATTTCTTTTTTCTTATCTTTCAAGTGCATGCCCAACAATATCAGAAGCAAAAAGAACAAGGAATTACTCTTCTCAGACCCCGTTGCAATCGAACGTTCCATCCGCAAACAGACGCGACTAGCATCGATCGATAATTGCACTCGACAAGCGATCAACGCTCACGTATCAACATCGATCGACAGTACCCATACAACATCGATCGACAGTACCCATACAACATCGATCGACAGTAGCTCGTGAAAGATGGTTGCGCCTTTAGTTGTGGTTCAAGATGAGAGAGGAGACTTGTATGCCCTTGAAGGTCATCTGCTTAATGCAACAAGTCAGAGAATTGACGAGCAGGGAGCTGTAATCCCTGAACCAGAAGCAGACGCTGTAGTAGCTCAACCTGAAGATTCCGCCCCAGCTGCTCAATGGACACTAGCGTCCAGACCAGTTATATGCTAATAGATCCGCTATTCGTCCTCCAGCTTTCCAGAGGAATTATTTTGAGATCAAACTGTCCTTCTTCGCACTTGCTGCGCAGACACCCTACCATAGATTGCGACATGAGCACCCGATGGATCACCTAGAGCGATTTGAGGATCTAGTATATGCTATTAAGGCCGATGGAGTCCCTGAGGATTATCTATTTTGCAAGCTCTTCAAGTACTCACTTGCTGGAGATGCTTCGCATTGGCTTAAGAAACTACCACCAGGATCTCTGACATCCTGGACAAACATCAAGAATGCATTCATGTGCAATTTCTTTGTTGATGCACGAGCAGAAGACTTGAGGAGTAGGATAGCTACACTCACTGAGGAGCTTGGATAATCATTCAAGAGTTCTTGGTTCAGATTCAAGTCCTAGCAGAGAGACTGCCCACACCACAACTTCAATGAAGTGCAGCTACTTAGCACTTTCTTCAATGGTATTGATCTGCAGTACCAGATGGCTTTAGACACAGCTAGTGAAGGAATTTTCAGCACTAGGAGTCTAGAAGAAGCAACAAGGCTTATTGATAACTTGACGTCTAGCAATAGCACCAAAAACACTGGCTATGAGGGGAAGAAATCAGCTCCATCTTTGAGTACGGAGCATATAGATGAAATCAAGGCAAAGTTGAAAAGTGTTCAGAAATTTCTCAACAAGCAAGAAGTGAAAGCCCTGGAACAAGAAGAAGAAGAGGATGTGAATTATGTTGGTGGAAAAGTTCCATCAGAGACCAGGAAATCCATGCCACAACAGGAATTCCTATGGTGGCAACATGAGTAACTACAATCAGAATTCGCAGCAGCAAAAGCCTCAGGAGAGCAAATTGGAAGCTATGGTTGATAGGATACTGGAGCAGCAGCAACATATGACTGTGAACTTCAATGGCAAGATAGATTTGTTGTACACCAACCTCAACACCAAGTTTGAGAACCTCGACACTCATGTCAAGAAGTTAGGGAATCAAGTGGTCCAAACAATTGAAGCCATTCAGAGACATGAGGCCTTGATTAAGGAGAAAGGGGAAGCTAGTCAGAAGCACCACGTCAATGCATTGATAGGTGAAGACCTTTGGCAAGAAGTGAAGAGAGAACAGCTTCAGGAAGGAGACTTTTCGACAGTTCACATTGGTGTGGATCGACACCAGACCCTGACCGTCGATCTGCGGAACCTGCAGAATGGTTGCCTCGTGTGAATCTTTTACCGTCGATCAACGTCGAGAAGCTAGCGTCGATCAACAATCCCCAACAACGGAACCAATTCGGTTACCAAGTCTTAGTTCCAACTTATTTGTCAGACGTTTGAGGATGGAGAATCAGGAACATAATGCCAATACACCTGATCCCATGTAAATAGAAAGACACTCGAGAAGGAAGCAGAAGATTCAACATCTTCGCAGAGAAGTAACTGACAAAGAGATGGATGACTTTGCCAAAAGAGTTTTTTAAATTCATTTAGATACTCATTTTGATGAAGCATATTATACTCATAGACTTTGGATGTTTTTCAGGGAATCCAAGGAAAAGTAAAAGGACATTGAGCGTATGTTCAATGACCTCAGAGAGAAGATGAAGCATAAGACTACTCTCAAGAAGAAAAGTGACCCTGGTAAATTTGTGATCCCATGTTTTGTCAACGATCACGGATATCATAACGCCCTCAGCAATACTGGATCAATAATTAGCATCATGCCTAGAGTGATGATAGAGAGGCTAAACCTGAAAGTAGAGTATTCTAGTGATTCATTCACCTTTGTGTATTGCTCCAAAATGAATTCAGAAGGGATAGCCAGAGTCGTCCCAGTGCAGATTCACAATGCCTTAGTTTTAGTAGACTTCCATGTGATCGATATAAAGATTTATTGGAAATCTTCCTTACCCTTGGAAGAGCGTTCATGGCAACAGTGAGAGCTATCTGCGACATGAAGAAAAATAGGTTGTATATATTATTGATTGATCCATACAAATTTTATGAACCTGTTAAAGTCAAGAACAAGGCTACTCTGATAGAATTGGGTGATGATCCAGGTTTGATCGCTACATGCTTCTGAAATTACGATCAAGACAACGAGCCTGCGGACACAGCATCGATTGACACCCAACCCTTGGCATCGTCTACGGTCCCTTCAACCATAACCAGCACAGATCCCACCCTTTGGCATCGATCGATACTCACATCCGCCGTCGGTCGACGGTTATGCCGCAGATCAGAACGACGAAGACAGTCAAGACGAGATATTCTACATAGGGAAAAAATACTGTGAGAGGATGCCGGAACCTAACATCCTAGAGTACAATGATTTTTACCTTGAAGAAGAAGCTGTTGAGTACCATGCCTTTGCACTTAAAGAAACTGGAAATTTCTGTGGATCCTATGGAAGGTGGAATGCATCATTGATCGACGGTGGCTCTATACCGTCGATCGACGGTGGCTCTATACCGTTGATCGACGACAACCCCACTCGATGCGATGCTGATTATGGATACCTCAGACCATATGAGTTTGGAATCATGAGAGACCCATATGGTTATGCATGGGCACCAGATGGAAGGATTCCCAATGTGTCTAAGGACGATATCGCAAACATACTAGCTATGGCCAACAGATCAGGGAATCTCTTCGGAAATCAAACATTGGGTGAGACAGTCAACTCAGCATTGATCGACGGCAACAATTGGCCATCGATTGACAGTCATAATGAAACATATGGGAAGAGACTGGTAACAGAGGAGCTCTTACAAGACAAGCTTGATGGAGTTTACCTTTCTCAGGACTTGATGAGGAATATTATCAACCAGAGTTTGGAGGATATTTCAGAGCCCACATATTCCATACTTAACATTCTGAACGGACACTTTCAAGCACTTGAAGACATGATGGGCAGATTGACATTTACTCATAGGATGATGGAAAATCAGCAAGCCAGAGCATATGAGGCTGTAAGAGGTTTTATCAGTGGATGATGTGGGACGAGCATAGAGTATGTAGATACTTGCTTTTCACATTGGTTTTATGACCTACCTTCCTAGTCCAAAAATCAAAACGTCGAGCTTAAGACTATAACCAATGCTAGTGGGAGGCAACCCACTGTGTAGTAATTTTTAATTTGTTTTTTCATTATCTAGTTACTAATTATGGTTTTTATCTAATTACTTTAGGTTTTCAAAGGAGGAGTAGAAAAGTTCGAAACCACCATCGGTCGACACCACCACCTCACCATCAGTCGACGGCTTGGATGGTTTACCATCGGTTGACACTCCTTACGGAGTTTGGTAACCTCGACTTTATCTCAATCTTTTACATATGCTTTAGTTTTTATTAACCAATCCCGATGAGATATCATTGGGGATGGGGTTATTTAAGTCTAGGGGAGGTTTGCTAATGCTTTTATCTATTTTAAGCTTTTATCTATTAAGGTTTTCAAATTATTTTTATAGAGTCAAGAAGGGGATTATGATCCGAACTTATTTATTGACTATCCATACTGTAGCACAATTCTTAGTCATGTTGATTGCAGAGATTTCTAGAGATGCCAAAGTGGATCATCCTGCCATTAGATCACAACTGATCTCCAACCTAATATTGACTATTTGCTTGCTTTGAGGTTTGGTATACATCGGATCAGATTCCTTCTGCTAGTCCGTAAGGTACTAGTCTGTTATTTCTGATTTCCTTTCTCTCTTTCTCTTTAAGATCTATAATAGAAAAGATTAAGATGATTTCCTGAAATGCAGAGGGGTAGGTACATTACTGTTGACCCCATTATTCTAATTCAAAGGAATGATCACACATTATTGAAAGCGAGGGGCAGGTACATTACCAATGACCCAATTATTCGCCTATAACTTTGTATTGAAAAATGAGATGATAAGATGGACTGTAGCAACATCATTGTCCATTGAATTTGAGATTCAAAAGATTTTGAGAGAAAAGAGGAAAAAAGGGATCAGGAAAGGTTTTATACCTATACATGCAGGTTTGCAGGAGTTGAGTCCATGTGTCTTTTGATCGATATTCCCAAGGTAAAGCCTGGACTTTATTTTTATGCAAAAAAATGAGATCATTAGAGGGGTGATTCAGATTAGTATTTGTTGAGTTGCTGATAGAATGAATTTGGCTGCTATACTAGGACAAGGCATATAAAGTTTCTCTTTGATTAGCATTATTCGATGTGGTTGCGATAAAGTAGGGTGATAGTTATGCTTATGTATTATGTGACTCCCACTTTTCAAACCTCTTTCACAGGCTACCTTTGTTTTACATAAAGACAAGCAAAATGTTAAGTTTGGGGGGAGTTGATATAACTTGTTATTTACTAGTTTAAGACTATCATTTGGACCCTATTTGGAGTCTGCTATGTATGTCTAGATTGTATTTTAGAGTCTTTTCAGGTCAAAGTACGTTTTTGAGCATTATGGAGATAATTGAGCTTGTTAGAGCATTTAGAGAAGATATCTAGTAGTTGTTCACATCAAAGCCAAAGTCGAGGTCGAGCCTGACCATCAATCAATGGTGCACGCAATTAATTCCATTGAGCTAGGTTGTTAGATACATACGAGAGCTGGTTTAATTAACATTGTGGACGGACTTCCTGTCCGATAACCATCAATCGACACTTGGCCTTAGCCGTCGATCGACGGTCGAATCCTCTGTTCGCATACGAGAGTTGGAACAAGAGGGGTCAAATTGTGATTAATGTCCTTGCATATTCATATTTCCGTGCATCATGTCCACTATAATTCACTTGCATGAAACCCTTGATATATCTTTTTCATATTTGAATAAGTTAACTTGTTTAGATAATTTCTTTTTTGGAATAAAACCATCACACAAACCTCCTATTTATAGCTTGACTAGCTTAACTTTTAGAACTCAGAAATCTATTGTGTACCCTCGCTCTCTGTGGATTTGATCCTTAAGTACTACAATTAGACCTCTCTTGGCAAGAGTAGTTCGTAGGGTTAATTTGATAGATTGCCTGCTTTAATATAGACCTTAACCTGCACGCTGTCAGTAAGTGATATCGCAGATTTGTTATCCACCCGAATAGTCACTCTTTCAGACTCGCCGCCAATGATCTCACTTAAGAGTTCTTGAAGCCATATTGTCTGTTTTGCTGCCTTAGTAGCTGCCATAACCTCAGCTTCATAAAATGACAATGCCACACTTTCTTGCTTCTGCGAACACCAGATAATAGGACTTCTTCGAGATAAAATATGTGTCCTATTACACTCCTTCCATCGTCGATATCTATATTGAGAGAACTATCGCTACACCCTAGCTGTCTTGTATTATTTGCTCGCTTGTAGGTGAGACTCTAAGAGAGAGTTCCACGCAAATATCTCAAAAACTGTTTCAATGCCGCATCATGTGATTCCTTGGGATCGAGCATGTATCTGTTTAGAACTACAATACTGTATGAGAGATCAGAACACGTGTGGATCAGATATCGCAAGCAATCAATACTTCTCATGTATTTCTTCTCATCAACACCTTGTTCTTCACTAGCGTTTGACAGCTTTACATTCATATCCATCGGCACGTGAGTGGGGTTGCAGCCATCCATCCCTGTCTCAATAAGAATTTCTCGAAGTGTACCTCTCCTTTCTTAATATGATACCATCTTCATGTTGTAATACCTCGATACCCAAGTAGTAAGTAAGTCTCCCTAGATCACTGATATAGCCTATTAATTACAAGTTTTAGGCCATGTTCTAGGCTCTATTTAGGGTCTATTATGTGTTTATAGGATATGTTTTCGAGTATTTACAGGTCCATGGATGTTTTGGAGATAAATGAAGATACTTGGAGCTTTTGAAACATTTAGAGGAGAAGAATCCGTAGCTGACTATTTAAGGAGTCGAAGTGCAAACCTGTCGTCGATCAACGACACAACCATGCAATCGACCGATGATGAAAGACCAAGGTCGGTTGATGCAGCATACTTGCCATCGATCGACGACAACCTCGCATACACCGACTGAAAAATCCAAGTTCATAAAAAAAAGACAATAATGCCCTGGACGAGTTTTGACCTAGATTTTAGGGTTTTTTATCTTTATGCTCATGTATTGAGAGACAAAGGGGGGGGGGTGCAAGTGCAAGTACAAGCTTAGGCAAGGCTTGACACAACCCACATAGCTTTATAGTTTTAGGTTTTTCGGGGAGAAGATTAATAATTCCCTAGGGAGATTTGTATTTGAACCCTACTATTCTATCTGTGCATTCTATTCAGATTATTATTCTTTCTTTTATCATGTTTGAGTAGTCATCAACTAGGTTTAGGGTTGAATGATAGCAATAATGGATTAGCTCAAAAGTAGGATTGCTAGCTAAGTTAATATCTATCAATTGAGTTGTGCTTAATGCTTGCATTCTAGAGTAGCTAACTAGAATCTTGAAAGTAGGACATGGACGACTAGAAGAGTAGGTTATGTGCCAGAAAAGACCACATTGAACTAGGCTGTTGGCGCATGCGAGAGCTGGTCTAAAAAGTCTGGTGGACTTATCAAATCTCGTTCTCACTACTTTCTGATTTCACCGTCGATCGACATCAGGCCTTCGTTGTCGATCAATGGTCTTTCCTTTTGCTCACATACGAGAGTTGGAGTTAAAAGCGTCAGAATAGTTAATATTTGAGTCCTAGTATATTTACATATTTGTGCTTCTTATCCACTATAATCCGTTAAGCGTGAAGCCCTAGATCTAGCATATTAACATTTGTATTAAGTTAGTTTATTAGAATATTTCTATATTTGCATTATTTCCATATTTACATTATTAGCATATTTCCATATTTACATTATTAGCATATTTCCATATTGCATCTCTACTTCTTGAAAAGAAATATTTCCTTAACTGATTGTTTGTCAACCTATATATATATTCACCTAGCTTAATCTTTAGGAGTAAGAAATCTATTGTGTGTCATTGCTCTCTGTGGATTCGATCCCTAAGTAATACACCTGATCTTTTTTGGCAAGGGTACTATTTGTGTGTTAAAGACTAGGGTTAATTTGATAGTGATTTGTTTAGGATATTTATACCCTGCTAGAACAACTAAAACATGCATGTCAATTTTGGCACTGTTGCCGGGGAGCATTGATCACCATTAAATTCAGTTTCAAGGATTTAGTCTAGGTTTATTACTATATTCAAGTTACTAAATTTTTTTTCCTTGTTTTCAGGTGCATGCAAAGACACACCATGAGCAATAAAGGACAAGAACTATTATTCTCTGACCCCGATAGAATCAAACGTACGATCCACAAAGAAAGACGACAAGCATCGATCGGCAGCAGCAACTCGGCGTCGACTGACACATCTTTACAGATAGCATCAACCGACATCAGAACTCGAGCATCGACCGACACTGAACACGCACCGACGATCGACAACATAGTACCCGCATCGATCGACAACATAGTACCCACATCGATTGACAACATAGTACCCGCATCGAACGACAGAAGTCGACGAGTTCAGATGGTTGCGACGTTGATTTTGACTCGAGATGAGGATGGGAACCTGCAGGAACAAGATGGTCATCTGCGTAATGCAACATGTCAGAAGATCGAGAAGAGAATGGAGGCTTGACAGGTGCACCAGCTCAATGCACTAATTGGTGATGATTTTTGGGTAGAAGTGAAGAAAGAAAAGCTACAAGAGGAAAGATGCCATTCACACAGATATCAACCGACATTGGCTGTGGCGAATCGATCGATGAAGCATGTAGAGTTAGTAGAATCGGGAAAAATTTTACACATCGTTCGACGCATCCATCGTGGAGTCGATCGACGGTCCCCATCAACTAAATAGGTTCCTTTTCCCAGAAACGCGAATGTGAGAACTCCATAGCAGAAGATGGGTACATCAGAGCCTATGATGGTTGATAAAACTGCCAAGGATCATCCGATGAAGAAATAGAGGATTGTTCTAGAAAAGAAAAGTGACCCTGGAAAATTTGTGTTACCATGTCTGATCAAAAACCACAAGTTTCCCAATGCCCTCTGTGATACTGGATCATCAGTGAGCATCATACCGAGAGCTATGGCAGAAAATTGAACATGAAAGTGGAGCCTTCCAGCGATTCTTTGATCTTTGTGGATTTCTCCAAAGTATATTCAGGGGGTATTTGTAGAGATGTCCCACTGCAAATTCAGGATGTCTTAGTCCCGATAGACTTCTATGTGATGGATATCCATATCAATTGGATTTCTTCCTTGTTACTTGGAAGAGCTTTCATGGCTACTGTGGATCTATATGTGATATGAAGTTAAACAGGTTGTATATATCTCTAATTGATCAAAATATCATTTACGAACATGTCAAGAATAAGAACAACGCTACTCTGATTGAGTTGTGTGATAATGTAGAACTTGTGGCCACATGCTTATGCGATTATGACTTCGATGAAGAATCGGAAATTGGAGCATCGATCGACACCCAGCCCAAACTATCGATTTGACGCGCTTCCACTTCAGCAGTCAATCAATACCCACCCTTTACACTCCAGAACCGATCAATGCCTACCACACAGATGGTTATTGCAACACAAACCACCCTGGGTACGACGAAGACTACATAGAAAAAGAGATGATCGAGTACCGTGGTATTGCTATGGAAGAGGCTTGTGTGTTTCATATTTCTCATCAATTCAAGAATTTGACATCGATCAATGGTAACCCTATGCCATCGATCGATACTGACCACAAAGTAGCAACCGAAGTAGATTCAGCTGCATAACGCGAGAAGGAATATGGTTATCTACAACAAGACGAGTTTGGTATTATGAGACATCCAGACGGTCACGCAAGAGCTATGGATGGCATACTACTTAATGTCACGAGAGAAGATATGGCAGCCATTCTTTCCATGGCTAATAGAGCTGGAAACCTTTTCGCGCTACAATCTAGTTATCGAGCATTGATCGACGGTCATCATACACCATCGATCGACACGCGTCCAGTATGAGAAGGATACGATGAAGGTTACAGAGAGGAAGAGCAGATTGAATGTCGCGGCCTGGCATCATAGGAAACTGGTTGGGTGATGAACGCGAGAGTGGATAATCAAGCATCGATCACATGCTACTCCTGGCCTCCGAATGACATCAGACGCAAACCAAAACACCAACATCGAGCAGAAGCGACATATATTGGTAACCTTAGACCAGATGAGTTTGGAATTTTCAGAGACCTAGAGGGAAATGCATGTGCTCTTGATGGGAGACTCCTACATTTACCAAGTAGGATGTAGCAGATTCCATTATTATGGCTAATGGATCGGATAACATATTTGGACCGCACCAGAGGTCATTGATCGACGCACACCATTCAGCATCGATCGATATTGAGGAACAGAGACATGAGCCATTACGTTCTGATCCATACACTTTCAAGCCACCATCGATCGACACAACCATCTGGCCATCGATCGATTGGCGTTATGAGCAATGTACTAGAGACTTTGATATTGAAGGCAACAAACTTTTCCACTGGGAAAAGAAAGATGAGTATGTCATCTACATAGATGAGAATGGTAATGCACGAGCTACATATGTTTACTAGAACATGCAACAAGAATCGTTATGTCTCAGAAGGATCAACAGAAATACAGCAGAGATGAGATTGATGTTATCATGAACGCGATCTACAGAACTCAAAATATGTCACTGGATTATTTTTACAAGAGGTTGGATGATGTCTACTATCCGATAGACACATGCCTTACCGGTTTGACTGCACACATGGATGAAAGGAAGCAAGATTTGGATACTGTTCAGAGACAACATGCGATTGGGGCAGATAACCATGCATCGATCGATGACAACATCAAAGCATCGATCGACACTGATGAACACGGACATAAGACATCAGCAGAAGTGGAATTAGAAGATAAGTTTGATGAGATTGCATTCTCTAAGAGCCTGATGAAGGAAGATATTTCTCAGCAATTGGAGGATTTATCAGAGACTACAGCTGCCATATTTAGGATGCTATAGCGCAGTATTGAGAAACTAGAAAAAAGGAATGCATTCAATGGCCTTTTTCAGAATAGTAACAAAGAATGAGAAAACCAGAAAATATGAGGCATTGAGGAACTTCATCAATATATGGTTTCAGAAGAGCAAAGAAGATGTAGTCACTTATTTTTCAAGTGTTGATCCAACTTCATGTTAGTAAAAAAATTCACAACGTCAAGATAAAGACTATAACCAAGCGCTGAGTGGGAGGCAATGCACTATTTAGTAAGATTTTATTTCGTTTTTACTTATACTACTACTTATTTCGAGATTTATTTTGTTTTATATAGAAGTTTTAAGTCACCATCGATCGACACCATAGGGGCACCATCAGTCAACACTGGACGCGACCATCGATCGACCACACATGCCTACCATCGATCGATACTGTTCACAAAGTTTGGTATTGAGTTTCTCCACCTATCTATTTACTTTTGATTTATTTTTTCCTAACCAATCTGAGGCGGATTACACTGGAGACAATGTAATTTAAGTCTGGGGGAGGTCCGCTAATGCTATTTAAGTTGTTTTGAGTTTTATTTGCTATATATATATATAAGTTCTTTCAAAATTTTTATTGAGTCAAGAAGGGGATCATGATCAAGATTTATTATTGACTAACCACATTTAGCTCCATTCTTAGAAGGTTGTTACAGAGGTTACTAGAGATACCAAAGTGGATCATCTTGCCATTATGTCACACTTGCTTAGAAAGTTTAAAGGAACCGAATCTGATATCCAACACTAATCCTGACATTATCTGCTTGCTTTGGGGCTTGGTATACATTGGATCAGATTCCTTCTGCAAGTCTGTAGGGACAAGTCGTTGCACCTTTGGTTCCCTTCTCTCTTTCTCTTCAGCATCTACCCAATAGCTTAAAAGATTGAGACAACTTCCCGAGATTCAAAGGGGTAGATAAATTATCTATGACCCCATTATTCTAATTCGTAAGAACGATTACACATCATTGGAAGCGAGGGGTAGGTACATTACTGATGACTCCACTATTCGCCTACAATTTTGCCCAAAAATCAAAAGAAAATAAAAGAAAATAAAAAGGAAAGGAAAAGAAAATAAAAAGAAAAGGAAAAAAACAAAAAAAAAGAGGAAAGTCAAAATGAGATGGCAAGATGGACTATATCAACATCATTGTCCATTGAGTTTGAGATCTAGAAAGATTCAGAGAGAAAGGGGGGGGGATGAATCAGAGAAGACTTTGTGCCTAGTTGTTCAGATACTTGCAGAGGTAGAGTCCATGTGTCCTTTGTTCGATATTCCCAAGGTAAAGCCTATGCTTTATTTTATGCAAGGAAATAAAATCAGTAGATGAGTGAATCAGACTAGTATTTGCTAAGTTGTTGGTAAACATGATTTGGTTACCATACTAAGATAGGGTATATAAAGTTTCTCTGTGATTGACTTGATAGGATGTGGTCTTAACATAGTAAGGTTAAAGTTATACTTAGACATTATATGAGTTTCCGCTTTTCAAACCTCTTTCACAAGCTTAGTATGCTTGAGGACAAACAAAAGGTTAAGTTTAGGGGAGTTGATATAGCCTATTTATTACCAGTTTTTGGCCATATTCTAGGCTCTATTTAGGGTCTATTATGTGTGTCTAGAATATCTTTTAGAGTATTTACAGGTCCATGGACGTTTTGGAGATAAATGGAGTTATTTGGAGGTTTTGAAGCATTTAGAAGAGTAGAATCCGTAGTTGACTAACTAAGGAGTCGAAGTGCAAACCTGTCGTCGATCGACGACACAACAATGCAATCGACCGATGATGAAAGACCAAGGTCGATCGATGCAGCACACTTCCCATCGATCGACAATCAACTCGTAGACATCCGACTGAAAATTCCTAGTTTAGAAGACAAAAGACAAGAATGCCCTTGACAAGTTTTGACCTAGATTTTAGGGTTTTTATATGTATGCTCATGTAATGAGAGAAAAAGAGGGTGTGCAAGTGCAAGTACAAGCTTAGGAAAGTCTTGAAACAACCCACATAGCTTTATAGTCTTAGGTTTTTAGGGGAGAAGATTCATAACTCCTTAGGAGATTTGTATTTGAACCCCATTATTCTATCTATGCATTCTATTCAGATTATTATTCTTTCTTTTATCACGTCTGAGTAGTCATCAACTAGGTTTAGGGTTGAATGATAGCAATCATGGATTAGCCCAAAAGTAGGATTTCTAGCTAAGTTAATATACATTAATTGAGTTGTGCTTTATGCTTGCATTCTAGAGTAGCTAACTAGGATCTTGAAAGTAGGACATGGATGACTACGAGAGTAGGTTATGTGCCAGAACAAACCACATTGACCTAGGCTGTTAGGCGCATGCAAGAGCTGGTCTAACAAGTCTGGTGGACTTATCAAATCTCGTTCACATTTCCTTCTTATTTCACCGTCGATTGACATCAGGCGTTCGCCATCGATCGATGGTTTTTTCTTTTGCTCGCATAGGAGAGTTGGAGTTAAAAGGGTCAAAATAGTTAATATTTGAGTCCAAGAATATTTATATATATGTGCTTCCTATCTAGTTCAACCCATTAAGCTTGAAACCCTAGATCTAGCATATTAACATTTAAATCAAGTTAGTTTATTGGAATATTTCCATATTTGCATTATTAGCATATTTCCATATTGCATCTCTACTTCTTGAAAGGGAATATTTCCTTAACTGATTGTTTGCCAACATATATATATTCACCTAACTTAATCTTTAGGAGTAAGAAATCTGTTGTGTGTCATTGCTCTCTCTAGATTTTGATCCTTAACTACTACACCTTGTGGGAACCAAAATTCGCACTGTCGATTTCCATTTAATTGGAAACGCAGGGTAAACCCTAGTTTTCCAGAGGTCCCAGATATCTTTTAAACCACCCAGCAATCAATCAGAATACAAAGTAAATATCGAAAAGCAAAGTACGAGTCGAAAAGAGAGCAAATAGATCTCTTATTCTGAATTTGCGTATGAGTGTTTACAACAGGATAGGAGCCTCGGCTATAAGAGCTGTCGGCGACATTCCTAGTAATAACCTTAGACTGCAAAACACTAGTTGAGTCGTAGCTCGAACAACAAAAATGGTAATTTGCCTAAATGCTCTAAGTGCTAAGCTATGTTTGCTCTAAGTGGAGATTTTCGTGTGGCCTCTGCATCATCACCATCAAAGTCCTTATATACTCCTCCAGAGGCAGTTTTCGCTTTCCTCTTCTGCCCTTGGTCGAATTTATCACTTCACAGAAATATTCCTTTTTCCTCGATCTTCAAGATTATATTCAGAAACTTAACATTTATCTTCCGATTTTTCACATTTATCTTTCGAACTCAACATTTATCCCTTCCTGCAAAATAAACCGTCACAAAGTTTGGGCTTGACTTTGGATAAAATCGCGAGTGGCCATTTGGCTGAGCTTTAGACCTCATTGGGCCGTTTTCCGACTTAGGCGTTTCTACGATTTTAACGAAATAACATTACTAAAACGACGTCGTCCGAGAGTTAGGATATTTCGTATGGGTGTATGAATCTAGGTGTTTAGTTAGCCGTCACCGTCTCATACGATTTACCCGATCATTTCTCGAGAAAACAAGTTCTTTCGGTAAAGTTTCCAATGTCCACCCAGATCGAGAAGAAACAAAGATAAGTTCGATCAAGTATCGAGAGAGGGAGTTAACGAGGCCAAGGTGAAAATGGATTGATTGATCCGACTTGCCGAACAAGCGAATCGAATTGCTCCTACCACTAACTCGCCCGTATGGCGAGTTGGTTTTTCTTTGCCGTCCAACTCCCCCGTATGGAGAGTTGGGTGATCCAAGCCGTCCAACTCGCCATACAAGCGAGTTGATCGGCCCATGTGACGTGATTTTTCCATTTCGATAAGCTGGACGTCTTACTCGGCCATCTTCTCCATGTGGAGAGTTAGATGTTCGAGTCTTCTAGTCGTTTTGTCGTATTTCTGTTCGGGGATACTTTTACCCGCGGTGTTTGGACTAAATTTTCCTGATGACTTTTCTGTGCAGACTGCTCCTTTGTGGTCAGTCAAGATTTGACTCCGATCTTCTTTTTTTCCCTTTTTTTGCAAAGAATGTATTTTCCCGGTAGGTTTCGGACGTTGATTCCGTTGTAACATATTTTGACCCCAACAGTTAGCCCCCCTGCTTGTCAGAACAGTGATGTTCTTGCGTGCATTTTTAACCATATTGGATAAATTAGATGGAATATGACGTCCGAAGCCCGGACGTGGAATAGTGAATCCTTTCTTCTATAAGTATGTGGAGTGGTTTCACAGATTCTTCACATTTCCACAATCTCTTTTAAGAATCAAAAGATTTTTCTCTTCTGTTTCATTCCTTTGATAAAAATGAAATTATGTCAAGAATGGTTTCCTCAAAGTCTTGTGAAGATCGTTCTGTCCCCGATGGTTCCAGCTCGCAGTGCAACGGTGCTATACCAAAAATGGAATTTTTGGCTCACTCGGTCGACCCTGAAGAAGCCGAGGCGTATTGGGTGGCTAGGGGAGACATGAAACCCCCAGACCTGGAATGTGGGCCTTGCCTCGGTTTCAAGCCAACCCCGTAGAGGGTTGTCAAGCGAAACTTGTCCGAATGGGCTGGATACCATTCGGAGCCATTGTCGAGTTCCTGAACCAGTCGAGTTTTGTCTTCCGGGGACTAGAGAGGTTGCTGAGTTTCCGCGTGAAGGTTACTTTACGTTTTACGAGGTGTACCTGACGCAATGTCATTTGTGGTTTCCTATTCCCAAGGTCATAGCGACTGCTCAATCGTTCCAAGATATCGATTAGTCAAATAAACCCGTGTGGTCTGCAACATATTGTTGGGATCCTCGTGCTGAGTTACGAGCTGGGTATAACCCTCGATGCCAACCATCTCGACGCTTTGCTTAAGCTAGTGGGGAAGTCATCCATAATTAAGTTGAGACCCCGTTCGGGGATGACGATCATAAGCGAATTTGTGTCAAACTATCATGAATGGCGGAAGCACTTATTTTTCGTTCGTGCTGACGATGCTTATATAGAAGCAAACGGCCTCCCCGTCTTCACAACTAAATGGGGTCTTAACGTTATCCTTGGTCAAGTGTAGCCCCTTTTTTCTTCCCCCCTTTTTGTTTCAGTGAAGTTTGATTTCTAATACGTTTTGTTTACTTTCTATTTTCAGTGACCAACCCTTTTCCTCCGAGTCTGGATAGTCTCGTTACTATACGAGACTTTCTTTACAGTCGCTCGTGTTTTTAGGAAACGTTTAGCCTGAAAAGGGTCCGTCACGCCGTTGCTCTCCACCGTTCTCGGCACCGGCCAGATCTACCGGTTTAGTAAGGATCGGAGGCATCCATGGATGGATTTTTTACGTGCACTGTTCACACGAGAGAAGAAAGACCGAAGACTCGGAAAGAAAAATGAATCGTTGTCGAGGATGAAGTGGTTAACGAGCGGTGCTCCTTCGATACTATACTAAGAGATTACCTCAATAGTCAAGTAGACGGAAGTAGTGGTGAATGAGACGATCTCGATGAGCTGCTTGGCTTTGATGATCCTCCGGGCGCAAGTGGATCTAGAAAGGCCCCAGAGTTTGCCCAAGCATCGCGGATGGACAATGGGGTACGTTTTTATTATCCTCTTTCGAGGGCGAATTTTTTTTTGACTTCGAGATATTTTGCAGGGTCTCCTTATGATGAACCGAGCCCTTGACGCGAGCTTCTAGGAGGTGCTCATGGCTTAGTTCAGGGCCGAGGAAGCAAATAACGAGATCGGTTGTCTGAGAGGTGAGCTGGAAATTTCCCGTCGTCGTGAGAGGGATTCGGTCGTGACGAAGGTTTGTCGTGCCTATAGGGGAGGGAAGAGAGAAATGGCCGAGGTCATGAAAACCCGTCCCAAAAAGTTCTTGTATGATTTTGAGAGATTATGAAGGGTTACAAGGACTTCGGGTATTATCGCGAGTGCCGCGGTGCCATGGGCGGGATATACCTCACGCAGGCTCCTGATTATTCGTTCGGTGCCGAATATGCGAGGCAGACCGGGCGCATGAACGAGAGAGATAGATACTTTGCGATTCCTCAGATAGAAGAGAGGATTTGGGAACAGTGGAACCCGATTCTTATTTCTCCCTACACAGTGGAGGCCGAGGCGGAGAATGCTGATGAGATGGGCGAGGTAAACCAGCCAATGGCTCCCATGGATGTCAGCGACTATTCTCTCGGTATATCGATGACCGGGTACTTTGATTTTGATGAATAATTGCGAGGTTGTGACTGATTCGAGAATGCTTCTTTGTTCTATTATTGTATCTTTTTTTTTGTTCGTTTATCGGCCAGATGTGGTCATATGTAGCGGGACTGGCCGGGTGTGGCTTTGAATCCCTATATTTTACTAACTCTTATGCGAACAGTGCATGTTATGATAAGTATGTGTTTTTAGAAAGATGTTTGCGATTTGTTTTAGTGTAGAAATAAAACTCAAGTTGTCATCTCGACTTCCTTACTTTTTTGCGGATCACCCTATTCTTTGTTCGTGCGAGATGTTCGAGGAGTTTTCGAACTTTCGGGAACGTTTAGATATGGATGAAGAGACATGCTCTTAGGATCTCATATCTTTTTGATATCATGCCTTGAGACGTTAGAGACCAGTGTGCTAGGTTTAGGGCAAGACCTAGGTTTACTTTCGGTTTAAGGCTTTGCAATGGCTAATCGGCTTTTGTTTTGCCTGTTTTTGTTTTAACATGACTCCGTTCCAATTTAATGTCCGCGATAAGTTCTCGGCTTATATGACTTGTCTTTTATAGCGCGCTGTTTATCCTAGTCGGATGTGAGAGGATCTGTCCTTAGGGCGGATCTGGGTGCATTTGTTTAAGAAGGCTACAGTGCTCGGCGGGGCCAATTGCCGAGTGTTTTTGTAGTTGCGAATTGACTAGGGGTGTATTCTCGAAAATTCAGACGATGTCTCGCCTATTTTTTCGAAAACTCACTTTGCGTAGGTAATGCTTTGAGTATAGGGAACAAGGATCTCGTGGTTTGGCCGAGAGTTGATGACTCGACCAAGATGAGATGTTGTTGTGTTGATCCATTTAGAGAAAAAATGATTTATTGCGACTTTCCGTTTTTGGAATAGTGCGATAATCGTTCTGCTCGTGTACGGATGTAAAACATAGTCTTTCTTTGCGGATGATAGGCAATTTACAAATTTATAAAGAAGTATTTTTTGTCGAAATTTTTTTGAGAATCTCGAGTACAATGCATCGAAAAGTTTGTTTATGAATGTGGGAATATACGAGTGTTCGTATGTGTACCAACGCCCCCACTTTTAGAGAGGGGGACAGCTGAACTTGTCTTTTGGCGAGCTTCCTACGTACCTCTTTTGAGGATCAAGCCATCTAGTAGTTCTGTCTGTTTGGGCGAGTCTGTTTACTCGGCCGTCGCGTTTTTGTCGACCCCGTCGGTTGGTGAGTCGACGTCTTCCGTTGGATTTGTCTTTTTTGATGGGATGGACGCGTCGGGCACTGGAACTGGTTTTTCGCTGGCCGTTGCTAGAATCAACGGTTCTGGATCGTCCTTGCCCGAAGTACTTTCGGCTGATGCCTGGGCTATCCTCGGGCGCTTTGCCTTTTTCATCGCGGTGTTCGTGATTTGCCTTATCTTGTGCTCGGCCAGGAAGCAGCTTTGCGACTGCTTCTGGCAGCCCTAAATTACGGCAATTTCGTTTTGAGTTGGGAACTTAATTCCTAGGTGGTAAATTGATGGGACTGCCTTCATGGCGTTCAACCAAGGCGTGCCCATGATGACGTTGTAGATGGCTGGGTGCTCGACGACCGCGAAATCGATGATCTTGGTGACTTCTTTCGCCGCAACGGGTAGTTTGATAGATCTGAGGGTCATTGATGTTGTGTCGGAGAAACCAGTTAGCGACTTAGGTGATAATACAACTTTGCCTAACTCGATGTTCATCCGTTTCAGAGTGTCAAGAAAGATGACGTTGACTGTGCTTCCAGTGTTGATGAGAACCCTAGCGACCTCGAGATCTCTTATCACGAGATCGATTACGAGTGGATCACAATGTGGCTGATCGATTCCTCCTGCTTGTTCTTCGTCGAAAGTGATTTCACCTTTCGGAGGGTCATTGGTCGTGGCCCAGACTGTCAAACTCGCGCTTGTCTCGACTTTGCATTGATAAGCTTTGATGGCCGAGACGGTGTCACTGCAGAATTGTGATCCGCCGATGATCATGTTTACCTTATGACGGTTGTTGTCGTTGCCCTTATCGTGCTACCTTCTTCCGCGCTTTTCCCCCGATTGGTCCCCTTGAGAAGGTTTCTCCGTTTGACGAGTCCTGTTATTTTTCGGGGACAATCTGAGTCGCAGATGAGATCCTTCACGCTGGAGACTTCTGAGAGTTCTCCGGAGAGCAGCTTCGCGGCTAATCTCACGCCAAGAACTTTGCAGTTAATGGTTGAGTGTCCGCGCGTTTGGTGAAAGACGGCGTTTTTGTCGTAATTCGGATTTTGGGTCCACGTGTTACCCGTTGTCCGTCCTTTATCCGATCCAGAGTTAATAGCGTAGCTATGCGCTCCCTGTGTTTCTTCGCCTCCGCGTTGGACGTTTCTGTCTTTGTGAGGGTTTATATTTTTCAATTTCTTATCCGACCCCGGCTCCTTCGGCACATTCTTTGTTGGCTTCCACTTTTGGGACAAGACCCTCGTCTCTTCTTTGATGATAATGTAATCCACAGCTTTGTGAAGCGCATCTTGGATGGTACGCGGTTTCTCCAAAGTTTTCCATTTCCTAAACTTCGACTTGAGCCAGAGCGTTTTTTGAAGTGCACCTATCGCGACTTTGTCGCTTATCCCGCTAAATATAGCCATGACAGTTTTGAACCATTTTATGAATTCGCAGAGAGTTTTGTCCTCTCCCTGGTAGAAGCTCCATAGATCCATGTCGGAGGTTTCTCGATCTATGAACATCAAGTATTGTTTGAGGAATTCTGAGGCAAGCTGGCGGAAGCTTCCGATGGAGTTTTGGCTGAGGCGAGGGAACCATTCTAGCGGTGATCCGCAGAGGTTTTCTACAAAGAGGTGGCATTTTCCAGCTTCCCTCTCGTTTTCTCTGAACCTAGCTACCCATCGCGACCTGAAAAGCTTGTAGGTGTGCCTTAGGATCAGTAGTTCTGTTATATGGCATCACCTTGACCTTCACAGGATCCAAAACCCTAGTTTAGATGATACGAGTAGTAAAGGGTGTTTTACGAGCTTCTTAGAGCAGTAGATCGATCTACGGTGCGGTGCTAGTAGCGTGGTGGATTGGAGACTTCACCGCCCTGACTTTGGCTACCGCTTTCATGAGATCATTAAGGAGATCGCGGATTTCGAAACTCTTGCTAGCAAATTTTTGACTTTGTCGTCGTTTGCTGCGAGTGCTCCGAGTTTGCTCCTCGGTTAGCTCTTCTTGTTGTTTCCAGAAGATAGCTTCTTCCTCTTCGTCATATGGTTGTAGAACAGGGACGCGTCCCAAGTTGCTTGAATCCTTGCGCAGCGCGGATGTATGTCTGCGGCTTCGTCCGTAGGTTCGGACTGACTGCTAGATTCCACGTCGAGGCGTTTGACTTATCCTCCTTCTTTATCTTCCTCGATAAGCGGAAGGTCTCCCAGTTTTTTCCGCGTTGGCGCAGGAGTCACTTCTTATGTGGATTCAGGTTGTTCGCCGCGGATAGATGGCCCTGTTCTGCTCTGTGAGGGTTTCAACCTGTTTAGCGAGGGAGTTCATGACATCATCCTGTTCTGCCGACTTCTTCTCAAAAGTCGAGAACGTCTTCTTCACCTCTTTGAATGCTCTGGTGTTTGCGTCAGTGTTGACCGCAGTGAAGTTCGTCGCTGGAGAGTTTTCAACGTTTTCGTCGACGTCGTTATCATCATGAGGCTGTTGGTTGTTGAGATCTAGCATGGTTTGACTGAGCGTTGATGGCTGAGAGTTAGATTGATCTGTACCCCCCTCCTTCTAGCGCCAAACTGTGGGAACCAAAATTCGCATTGTCGATTTCCGTTGAATTAGGAACGAAGGGTAAACCCTAGTTTCCCAGAGGTCCCGAATATCTGCTAAACCACACGCCAATCAGTCAGAATAGAAAGTAAATATTGAAAAGCAAAGTACAAATCGAAAAGAGAGCAAATAGATGTATTATTCCGAATTTGCGTATGAGCGTTTACAACAGGATAGGAGCCTCAGCTATGAGAGCAGTCGGCGAGATTCCTAGTTCTAATAACCTAAGACTGCAAAACCCTAGTTGAGTCGCAGCTTGAATAACAAAAACGGAAACTTGCCTAAATGCTATAAGTGCTAAGCTATGTTTGCTCTGAGTGGAGATTTTCGTGTGTCCTCTGCATCATCACCCTCGAAGTCTTTATATACTCCTTTAGAGGCGGTTTCATCTTTCCTCTTCTGCCCTTGGTTGAATTTATTGCTTTGCGGAAATATTCTTTTTTCCTCGATCTTCAAGATTATCTTCAGAAACTTAACATTCATCTTCTGATTTTTCACATTAATCTCCCGCACTTAACATTTATCCCTTCTTGCAAAATAAAAGATAAACCGTCACAAATTTTGGGCTTGGCTTTGCATAAAATCGTGAGTAGGACTTTGGCCGAGCTTTAGACCTCATCGGGCTTTTCTAACTTAGGCGTTACTACGATTTTATCGAAATAGCATTACTAAAACGACATCCGAGAGTTAGGATCTTTCGTATGGGTGTATGACTCTAGGTGTTTAGTTAAATGTTACCGTTTCATACGATTTACCCAATCCTTTCTCGAGAAAATGAGTTCTTTCGGTAAAGTTTCCAATGTCAACCCTGATTGAGACAGAACAAAGATAAGTTTGATCAAGTATCGAGTGAGGGAGTTAACGAGGCTGAGGTGAAAATGGGTTGATTGATCTGAATTGCCGAACAAGCAAATCGGATTGCTCGTGCCACCAACTCGCCATACGGGCGAGTTGGCCGGTCCTTGCCGTCCAATTCGCCATACAGGCGAGTTGGTCGGTCCTTGCCGTCCAACTCCTCATACGGGCGAGTTGGTCGGTCCGAGCCGTCCAAATCGTCCGTATGGCGAGTCGGACTTGTCCATACGGGTGAGTTGGTCGGTCCTTGCCGTCCAACTTGCCATACGGACGAGTTGGTCAGCCCATAGACCTGATTTATTCGTTTCGACAAGCTGGACGTCTTACTAGGCCATCTTCTCCGTCTGAGGAGTTAGATGATCGAGTCTTCTAGTCGTTTTGTCGTATTTCTGTTCGGGGATACGTTTACCCGCTGTGTTTGGAAATAATTTTCCTGAAGACTTATATGTGCAGATCGCTCCTTTGTGGTCAGTCGAGATTTGACCCCGATCTTCTCCGTTTCCATTTTTTTTCAAAGAACGTATTTTCCTGGTAGGTTTCGGACGTTGATTCCGTCATAACCGATTTTGACCCCAACACACCTGATCTCATTTGGCAAGAGTACTATTTTTGTGTTAAAAACTAGGGCTAATTTGATAGTGATTTGTTTAGGATATTTATACCCTGCTAGAACAACTAAAACACACATGTCAATCACTCATGTCGAACTTAGCTTCCATCTCATCTTTTAACTCGTTTATCATGGAAAATCTGAGCCTGCGACGAGCAAGTCGTCTACATAGACAGCCACGTCAGGAAGATTTTCTTCCTGTTTCTTTTGATACAACGAGGGTTCCTTGGAGCATCGTGTAAACTTCACTTCTCTCAGTATCTGATTTAACTAGTAGTTCCAAACTCTAGACGCTTGTTTTAATCCTTAGAGAGCTTTAGAGAGTTTCTATGCCTTTTCCTCTCTTCCTTTTACTTCGAAACCCTCTGGTTGCCTTACATAAACTTCTTCCCCAAGATCACCGTGGAGGAATGCAGTTTTCACATCAAGATTATGTACTTCCAGCCATGAGACGCAGCAAAAGCAATGATGAGTCATATTGTTACTATTCTTGCGACAGGAGCGAACACTTCATCATAATCTATTGCGCATAACCCTTTGCTACTAGTCTCGCTTTGTATTTGTTCACACATCCATTTGGATTATGCTTTATTTTAAATACCCATTATAGTCCAATGGGTTTAACTCCTACATGTAGATCAACTAGAATCCAGGTGTGTTTTTTTAATAGAAGCTATCTCATGTTCACAAGCCTTTATCGATACCTTCATGCCTTTCGCTTCAGAAAAATCCCACGGCTCCTCATTGATCGACATTAAAATCCACTCGCACTCTATTTCAGCCAACCAAATATAATCAGACAAGTACTCTGGTGTTATCTTTATTCTCGTCAATCGTCTCAGCTGAGGTTGCTCATGCGTCTCATTTTCATCATCTGATATTTCAACTACATCGTTTTCAACGATCTTGTCACTTCTATCGTTTTCCTTGTTAGCTTCTTCTATTCTCACAGATTTACTATCTTCCTTAGATTCCATGTTAGACTCAATTTTCCTAAGTCCTCTTTTTTCCAAACTCCCCAATATTGATACTGAACGAGCCTGTATCACTGTCTTTCTCACGTTTGCTCCAGATCCAGCCTTTTTCTTCCATGAATACCACATCTCGACTTACGGTGCTCCCATTGCTTGATGGGCAAACATACGTTAAGCTTTAGTTCCTGGTTAGGTTCCAAGGTGTACTTGAACTCATGACCTCTCGTTCAATTTCTTCCTATGAGGAGCTTCTATTTTTGCGTACCCAATGCATCCAGATACTTGTAGATGTGATATGTTAGGCTTACTCCCTTTAAACGCCTCGTATGGAGTCTTAGAAGCTTGTGTTCTTGTTGCAGAGCGGTTGCTGAGATAAGTAACATGTCTTACTGCTTCTCCCCACATATAATTTGGAACACTCATATGTTTCAAAATACTTCTTGTCATCTCTAATATCGTCCTGTTGTGTCTCTCAACTACTCATTCTGTTGGAGAGAGTACGGTGCGGTTAAGTGTCTCTAAATACCATTCTCTTCGCAGAAACTATTGAACTCCAGAGACGTAAATTATCCTCCTCCATCAGTTCAGAATGTATTGATGGAGATGCATGTTTCTTGTTCTATTTATGCTTTGAATTTCTTGAATATCCCAAAAGCTTCATTCTTTTATTTCAGTATCATTTTCACCATGTAACGAGAATGATCATCGATTATACAAATACATATCTGTTTCGGCCAATCGTTGGAGGATTGATAAACCACAAAGATCTCCACGAAGTAGCTCAAGTCTTTGTGATGCCCGAAATGTAATTGCTTGAGGGAAGGGTCACCTTGTTTATTTACCAAGAAAGCAGGAAACACATGTATTCATTGTGATTGCAATCTTCGGTATTCATGTGACAAGTTCTTTATCAACCATCACCTTTATATTGTCGAAGTTGATGTGAGCTAGCCTCGCATGCCATTTACTTGACTCATTCAATGTTATCACTTGTAGACACGAAGCGTTCTCTGCTTCCAATGATGCTTTGAACAAACAATTTATTCCTCTGTTGGTCCTGGTCAATAGCTTCCCATCACGATCATACACATTCAAGAGATCATCGATCACCCTGACTTTGCACCCCGCTTCAGTAGCCTGGCCCAAGCTTATAATGTTGTTTCTAAGGGCCGATATAAAATACACATTTGACATAATCTTCTTCATGCCATCCCTGAAGATAAAGTTAATGGAGCCCTTCCTTTTATGTCAATGCGAGAGTCATCACCAAACTTAACCTTTCCTGTGATTGTCTCGTCGAGCATGGTGAAGTAAGAGCGATCTCCCGTCATGTGATTACTAGCACCATTATCTGGATACCACACATTGCTTTTATCTAGGGTTGTTTCAAAAATGTTACGTTTTACCTTTTTTTCATTAAGAAACACCACCTTGTGTAGCATCAATGCATCAGCCTCATGTGTATCTTCTTCTTTAGTCTCTTGAAGTTTCAGTAAACGACCAGGACAATCTGTAGCATAATGTCCTAATTTGTCACATCGATAGTAGGTGACTTTGCTAAGCGTCTCTCTTATCTCTCGCATATTTGTAACGGCCTTGAATTCTTCCTCTATTATAGAACCTACCTCCACGACCACGACCTCTGTTCTCGCCATTCAAACCACAGATATATTGTTGTTCCTCATTAGCATACATTAGTTTTCTCTATTCTTACGACGTCTCTTCTTCCTCGCTGATACGCTCTTCGTAGGCCTTTAATCGTCCGATGATATCCTCAAAACCAGTAGTTTTAAGGTCCAACACTTGCTCCAACGCTGCTACAATATGTTTGTATTTTCTCTGGGGAATACTCTTTAGAAATTACTTGACTAGTTTTGATTCCTCTATTTCTTCTCCAAGTGCCGCAGATTTTGAAGAAATCTCAGAAATTCTGCCCGTAAACTCATCAGTGGCTTCGTTGTCTTTCATCTTTAGTTGATCAAACTCCACCATAGGTGTTTGTAAGAGAGCTTCTTTGACCCTATCAGCTCCCATGTGTCTTGTTTTAGTTGCGTCCCAAACTTTATTTGTTGTGTCCAATTCGCCGACTTGTAGAAAAAGAGTTTCAGGTGTCGATTGGACCAACAATGCCATGGCCATGTTGTTCTTCTCTCATCTCCTCCTTCAGGCTCAATAATTTCCCACACCTTGTGTACCTTCAGTAGAATCTTCATATTAATCGCCCATACAGTGTAATTCGTGGTACTCAATAAGGGACACTTGATTGATGATGATCCCGTCTCTTTCTTCGTCGTAGCAATCATAATATCTCCCATAGTTTCAATTTAATGCTCTGATACCAAGTGTTGAAAAAATATAAATGATTGCTTTTTGTGTTTGCGAATGAAGCATAGAATAACTCTCTTATATTATTTCCTAAGAGAAAAACTCACTAAAAAAACCTCAAGCTTCTCAAAACTCATACCATCCAATCATGACTCAATGGATGTATATTTATAGCTAAACATATAACCTAATCCTATTAGTAAAGACATAATATGTTTATAGATAACTCCTAAAAACATCTTTATCTTTATCTCAAACCACAATTGGATTAGGAATTTGTTTAGCTTGCTAGATAAGTATTCATGCTTGTTCCAATAACTTCAAACTTACTCCAACAAAGCGATCGTAAAGGTTCGTGAAAGAAAGAATAAAAAATCATAAAGAGAAAACCAAAAAATGAGAAAGAAATCTACAAAGAGACAAAATCATTGTAATCAGCAGATTCTTTTTTTCCATTGTCCACCAAGGTGGATATTTCATTTCATCGGTCTCGTCATCACTGCGTTGTAAACACAAAGTTTATGAGTAAACAAAATTCATAAACAAAGGACATAACAACCCAGAATTGTTCTACCCATTAAAAATCTAATATAATTGAAACTGTTGACCTAAAAACTTTTGAAAAACTCAGAAAAAATATTGAAGGAGAAACCCCAATAAATTTGGAATCAGACTGTTAAAATATTAAAACTATCCTTATTCCATATCTGTAGAGAAACGATCTTGGCTTTCCTTGTAATCAATGAATCAAAACGCAAGTTTGTTTTTGGTGAGCTCTTCTCTAAGTCGGAGACAAGCTCTCTATGACTAAGAATCGAATGAATTACAAGCCTCACAGTAGTTGCGTGTTCTAAATCTGAAGAGAGATTATCGAGTTTTCTTATGTTCTAACCTAGAGACGTAATATCTATATATACAACACCAGTTATGTGTTTCCTATCATGATTAGGAATAACATATTTATCCTAATCATATAGGTATTTGATAATCCTAAGATAAGCACTAACCTAGATATTATGTTTTCCAGGTTTTGTTTCGAGGCCCACACACCAGCCCAAGGTGGCCCAAGAGACAACAGCCTCATATTCTCCACCTTGGCTCTCCGGGAAACTTCAACTTCTCCGATTTTCTCTTCTCTCTCTCTACTGCGAAAAGAACCAGAAGCTTTGACGAGCTTTCACCGCTTTGTCTCCTCAGTCCTTTCCTCGACGCTGTTTTTACCGAAGTTGCATGCTATCTCCAACCTTCGCTTCTTCCTTTTTTCCTGAACACAAAACCCTTCTTAGATTCTGTGAACTTAGACAAGATTCCGACAATCCGTCGCTTTTCCTCACCGGTGTAAGCTTCCACCGTCTTAGTCATGAATATCACAGGTTTCATTTCTCTCTCCTTGTCTGATTCTTTAGACATTTTGAAAATAAAACCCTAATTCATTTCAGCTTGACACTTTGATGAATCCGACAAAATGTTTTAACCTTTGTGTTTCTCCGGTGTCCGATTCCACATGCACACCACACGATATTCATAAAGACCAACCATGCCTTAAAGGTAGATCCTTTTGACTTGATAGATTTTTCCTTCAATCCGTGTCTATAAGTTCTCTATAGATCTCCGATGAAAACCTTATAAGCTTACATTTCCAGCTTATGGTTTAGACGTCTCTTCACCATCGCTGCGTTCTTTAGGTAATCAACACTGTATTAACAACAACCTTATTAATACGTAGCCCTTAATGTATCTCATCACCCACTTAACTGCTTCCCAATGTTGTTTTCCTGATTTACTCATATAACAACTGATTAATCCTACTGCGAAGCATAATTCTGGTATAGATCCCACATTGCATACATTAGGCTTCCAACAGCTGATGCATATGGTACATTATTCATGAATCTTGACTCTATGTCTTCTTCCTCTTGTGTTAGACTCTTAAGTTTAAATTCCGGTCCAATAGGAGTAACCACAGCTTTACTATCTGCCATATTAAAAGTTTCCAGCACTTTTTGTAAATACTTTTCTTGTGATAGCCTTAGAATTGTATTTGTTGTGTCTCTAATAATGTCCATTCCAAGTATTCTTGAAGCTAACCCTAGGTCCTTCATCTCGATTTTGTTTTCTTTAGACTATCTTTGATCCTCATAATTTCTTTAGACTATCTTTGATCCTCATAATTTCTTTAGACTATCTTTGATCCTTAGAATTTCTTTAGAATCCTTTGATGCTATTAACATATAATCAACATAGATCTAGACATAGACCATAAGAGAATCCTTTCATGTAGACACAAGGATCATAAAGGCTTCTGTCAAAGCCTTGTTCCTTCATGAACCTATCAAATGTTCTATTCGATTGTCTTGGTGACTGTTTTAATCCATAAAGTGATTTTAATAGGAGACAAACTTGTTCTTCCTTTCCATCTTCAACAAAACCTTCCGTTTTTTCCATTTAAATTTCCTCGTCCAATGTTCTGTATAGAAAAGCCGTTTTCACATTTAATTGTTCCAAATCCAGATCAAAATTTGCAACAAGTGACAGCATGATTCTTATTGATACGTGCTTCACCACTAGTGAAAACACCTCTGTGTAATCAATCCCTTCTACTTGTGAAAAACCTTTTTCCACTAATCGTGCCTTGTAACTTGGCTCCTCTATTCCTAGAATGCCTTCTTTCAGTTTGAAAACCCATTTACTGCCAATAATCTTCTTCTTCTCTGGTTTATCAACCAGCTTCCAAGTCTGATTTTTCTCCAACAAATCCATTTCTCTTGCATTCCTTCCTTCTATAGCTTCCAGCTTATACTTTCCGTGCTTCTGAATATGATTTAGGTTCATCCATATTAATTTCTTCTGCTGTAGCTAGCTCATAAGCTACACAATCTGAATCATCAAACCTAGAAGGCTTCTTTACTTCTCTTCTGATTATATCTCTAGCAAGAATGTAGTTATCTAAATTTTCCTGTTGAGTCTCCACAATTTCTTCTTCACTTTCTGAGCTTGAGGGTTCAGTTTCAGAGTCTTTTGGTATCGAAGAAACTCCACCTTGAACTATATCCTCCATTTCAGTGTTTCATTTGAAGGTCCTTGAATCAGTACTAGATGGAACGTAACTTTCTTTGTTCTTTTCTTCCTTTCGCTGGTTCCTTTTATATCTTTAAACATTTCTTCTTCATTGAAGATAACGTTTTGACAAACTGCACATCTTAACTATTCTGGCAACCAGACCCGATAGCCCTTAGTCCCTTTGGGGTATCCCATAAATCCTTTCATTGCTCTTGGGCTGTTTTTGGCTTGAGTTACATGAGCGTAAGATGTGCCTCCGAACTTTCTTAGATGGTTTAAATCTGGTTTAGTTCCAGACCATATTTCTTCTGGTAATTTGAAGTGAATAGCTTCACTGGGAGATCTGTTGATCTTGTATACAGCTGTCGAGGCTGCTTCTGCCCAGAACTTTTGTTTTAACCCTGCTTCTGTCAGCATGCATCTCACTTTCTCCATAATAGTGCGATTCATGCGTTCTGATATTCCATTTTGTTGTGGAGTATAAACGCATGTTCTGTGTCTTTTAATCCATGCTTCCTTACACATTGTGTCTAGATGTGTGTTGTAGAATTCCAGCCCATTATCCGTTCTAAGACGACACTTCACTTTCTTTCCTGTCTCTGTCTCTACACTTGCCTTCCATTCTTTCAAGTTCTGAAATACTTCATCTTTTGATCTTAGAAAATATACCCACGCTTTCCTAGAAAAGTCGTCGATGAAAGTAACAAAATAATAGCACCCTCCAAGACTTTGAACCACCAAAGGTGAATCCCATAGATCGGAATGGATGTATTATAGTACTTCCTTTGATGTGTGTTTTCCTTTAGGAAAACTTAACTTGTGTGCTTTACCCAATACACAGTTTTCGCAGAATTCCAGTGTCTTTACATCTTCCATGTTTATGTATCCGTTTTTGACTAAAATGTTCATGCTCTTTAGACTTTTGTGTCCAAGCCTAGAGTGCCATATCTTAGTCAAGTCAATGTCCAGCCTTGAAACTGCATCTTCACCATTTAGCACTGTTCCTTGTAAATAATACAAACCATCACAGTATTTTCCAGAAATAACTCATCTCTTTTGTAAAACTGCACCCTGAAATCCTTGTATTTGTATCAGCATTCTCCAACGAACCGTAGGATATTAGGTTTCTCCCCATTCTTGGAATATACTGTACATCAGTGAGAATCACACTTGTTCCATCATCATTCATGATTCTGATTTTCCCGACTCCTTTGATCTTGCTTATAGTGTTGTTCCCCATCAATACCTTTCTTCCTTCTATGTCTTCAAGATCAAATAGGACATCTTTATTTGGGGTGTTGTGGAATGTGCAAAAGTACCCACTCATAATTAGTAGCTTGCAGTCTAGCTACTAATACCAATGGTTGCTCCTTATCTTTAGCAATGTTGACACAGTTCAGTGGCTTTGGATTCTTCCTCTCCAGACACTGTCTTTTAAAATGTCCTTCCTTTCCACACGTCCAACATTCTTTAGAGAACTTAGGTCTCGACAGTGACCTTGTTTTTCTCTTTGATCTAGCTCTACAAGTCTTGTCATTCTTTTTCTCACCTCTGCCCCTGTTGTTTCCAACAAATAGCCCCTCTGAGTTACCTTTGTATCTGTTTAGAAGTCCCTTCTCCCTTAATTCAACTTCTTTAGAATAAGCTGAGACAGTCAATGTTTCTTTTCTGCTGCCATATTTTAATGCATCAACAAGCGACTCATATTGATTAGGTAAACTTGTTAAGATTTAAATGGCTTGGTCTTCATCATTAATCTTTATATCCATACTAGCTAGATCAGCTACAAGCTTTAAAAACACGTCCAATTATTCTTCTATGGACTTGTGTTCTTCCATCCTAAACCCTGCATATCTCTGCTTCATGTATATTTAATTAGGTAGTGTCTTTGTTTGGTACTCGGCTTCCAATGCTTTCCACATATCGAGTGATGTTGGCTCATACATGACTTTCCGTAAGATCAGATCAGAGACACACATACTGATTAGGTTCTTTGTACGCAGCTCTCGATCTTGGATGTTTGGGTCCGGCTTTGTATCTTTCTGCCCTTCACCATTCATCATCAGTAGAAGGAGTTTTTTCCTTAAGAACAGAACCCAATCCTACTATCTCAAGCTGACATAGCATCTTGTATTTCCATAGGCCAAAATCCCCTTCCCATCGAATTTTTCCACTCCAATTTTCCTGAAGTTGCTTCCATATTAACCCGTAAACTTTTGCTTTATTTGCAGGTTATAGTAAACCCGTAAACACCATATTAACCTGTAAACTTTTGCTTTATTTGCAGGTTATAGTAAACACGATGTGATTGACAAGTTTCAATACCAACTAGTTGAATATTCTTTACCAAACCAGATAAGAATTCTTCTTTGCTCATTTTCTGAAACTTGCATTTTGGTTTCTCTGAATCTTGGATCTCCAATAGCCCAAGCTCTGATACTACTTGTAGAGAAACTATCTTGGCCTTCCTTGTAATCAATGACTCAAAAATCAAGTTTGTTTCTGGTGAGATCTTCTCCAACTCAGAGACAAGCTCTATATCACTAAGAATCGAATGCATTACAAGCCTCGCACTAGTTGCATTTTCCAAATCTGAAGAGAGGTTATCGAGTTTTCTTATGTTCTAACCTAGATGATGCAGCCAAGGACATGGCTGATCAGTCAGAAGAAGATAAAATTGATGCACCAGCTTCAGAGGACGAGCTAGGCGATGGAGAGTTAGGCGCTACTGATCCGACCAAAGAGATGCTGAGCTCAAAGGAAGAAGACTTGGAGGAGATTCTGAACAAATGGGAGCATTTCCATCGACAAAGTATAGCTAAGGGAGGGATTAGGCCCTTGAAAAGCAATGTGGGCCGGAATCAAATAGAAGATCGACGAGAGTAGGGACATTCGGCCCAAGCAGAGATCATTGACCCAACAAACGATCCACTAGTCTTCTCCATTGGGCCAACAACCAGATCAAAGTCTAAAGCCCAAAAATAAGCTTTAAGGTCCATGATCCAGCTCGTGCAAACCAAGGAAGAGATAGACACGAATCTAGAAGAGAAGGCAATAGATTGGATCACTCTCTTATTCGTGGAAAAAGATTTCGTGTGATCTAAAACCAAAACCAATGTAATCTAGGATTCTAAAGATTTTATTTAGTTGATTCGATTTAGATAAAACGAAATCTATTTAGGATTCAGATAGTTTATGATAGGCCTGAATGATTTCGAGTTTTCTCTATTTAAGAGACGTAGGAAGGCTAAAAGGCAAAACACTTGACCTTTTCAATAAAAAGCTTTTAAGCCACAATCTTTCCAGAGTTCTTATTCCTTTGTTCAGTGCTTGAGCAGAGAGCATCACTAAGGGAAAGAGATTTCCAACGTGAGCATCTTAGAACAAACAAGCAAGGTAAACTTGCATCTAAGAGAAGCAAAACAATCTTGGGCCATTCGTAGCTTCAAAGCCAAGACCATTGATCTATTCAGAGTGCTAGTAGCCTCAAATCAACTTCATCCATCCCACCTCTAGTGATCCAGAAGCAGATGCCATCCATGGCCGTATCAAGTTGTATTAGAGCCAATTGAAGGTTGGGAAATTGTTTGTCTTTCTTGTTCATCTATCAAACACTTTCTTCTCTATCTATCTTTTGCAAGCCAAACCGGGCCAACCTCATAATTAAAAAAAAGAGATTAAAAGATCTAAATCAAAAAAAAAGAAAAGAAAACACAAGTGAGGACAAATCCAATTGAGTTGAGGAGAAATCCAGCTAGGTGGTTAATCGGTTTGGCAAAGAAAATCTTAAATCTATCTATTTATCTTCTGCTTCACGTTAGGGCCAGGTTTCTAGATCTTAAGTGATTCGAACTCTGCTTTAAACTGAACTTGCAAGGAGATCCAAGACGTTGTGGCTTTTCAAAACTGAGTGAGAGAGAGAGAGATCTTTAACTTGTCTTGTTAGCTAACTATTTCTGGTTACCATGGCGGAAGAAAGGGACCAAGAAGCTGGAGATCTACCAGCCATTCCCACGGTTAACCTTAACCACCTTCAACTGGAAGCTGTTAATTACTAGTATAACTAAAAATATCTGAGGGAATGCTGACCAAATTTATGCTAACATCTTACCCCAACCTGAAGTTAATGTGAATGCAGGTAGGGCTGAAGGAGCAGTAGGAGTTGCAGCTAGAGTGCCTATCCGGGACAGGAGAGGGCCACAGATTGAGGAAGAGGTAGTGATGCTGGATCACACGCTGGCCTACGCAACCGACCTCATAACCGAAGGCCGCAAGCTGAGGACAACTTGGGAAGCCTCAATCTCCAGATTCCACCCTTCCATGGGAAGAATAACCCTGATGCTTAATTGGAATGGGAAAAGAAGCTGGAGCTAGTGTTAAACTGTCAGCACTACACGGAGGAGAAGAAGGTTCGCTTGGCAGCCACTTAGTTTTGTGGCTATGCTATCAATGGGTGGGAGCAGCTGGCTTCCAACCGAAGGCGCAATGGAGAGCCACAAATCACTTCTTGGTTTGAGATGAAGACAATCATGAGAAGGAGATTCGTACCTAGTCACTATGGGTGAGATTTTCATCAAAAACTAAGGCGGTTAACCCAAAGAAACCAAAGGGGTAGAAGACTACTACCAAGAGATGGAGACTCTCATGATGAAAGCAGAGATTGATGAGGACATAGAAGCTGCCAGGACACGCTTTTCAAGGAGGTCTAAACAGAGAACTACAAGACCGGCTGGAGATGCAAGAGTATGCTCACATGGATGAGTTACTACACAAAGCTATTTTGATAGAGCAACAACTTAAGAGAAAGAGCTACACTCGCAATCAATATGGTTCCCAAACCAAGCCGTCTTACCCCAAGGATGACAAGTTCTCTAGACCAAAGGAAAACGCACAACAACCTGGAGCATCTCAACTTGACAAAGGAAAAGGACCAGCAACACCTACTCGGTCCATGAATGTCAAATTCTTCAAGTTTCAAGGCTATGGACACTATGCTAATGAGTGTACTAAGGTCATGATCATCCAAGACAATGGAGATGTTGTCTCTGAGGACGAGAAAGCTGAAGAGGATTCAGAGGAGGATGAATCAATAGAGTATCCAGCTCAAGGGGAGATCTTGGTCACAAGGCGTGCCTTAAAAACTCAACCTAAGGCAATAGACCAAGAGCAAAGGGAAAACTTGTTCCACACACGTTGCTTGGTTCATAACGGAGTGTGTACCCTCATCATTGATGGAGGGAGTTGCACGAATTTGGAAAGTGAGACCTTAGTCAAGAAGCTGAACCTCAAGGTCCAAGACCACCCAAAGCCATACACTCTCCAGTGGTTTAATGAGGATGGTGACATGCGAGTACTCAAGCAAATCAAAGTACCAATCACTATTGAGAAATACCAGGATGAGGTTTTTTTTGTGATTTCCTACCCATAGATGCTAGTCACATCATGCTGGGACGACCATGGCAATTCAATAGGAGAGCCGTCCATGATGGCTTTACCAATCGACACTCCTTTACACATGGAGAGAAGCAGATCACTTTGGTACCTCTATCCCAACGGAGGTACACCAAGACCATCTTCAACTCAAGAAAAGGAGAGAAGAGGACCGTGCCAAAACTCAGGTAAAGAATTCTCTTGTCCTATAGCTACTTCAAGTGACATTAAGAAAGCTTTGTTTGATCAACAAGCAATGATCCTAGTTATCTACAAGGATCTGTTGGCTTCTTACACTAACCTTGATCCGGTTATTCTGAGAGCTATTGAGTTACTTTTGCAGGAGTTCCAAGATGTGTTTCCTGAGGAAAATCTCATAGGTTTGCCACCTATCAAGGGGATTGAGCATCAGATTGATTTTGTGCCAGGACCAACACTTCCCAATCGACCAGCTTACAGGATCAATCCTATAGAGACCAAGGAACTTCAGAAGCAGGTAAATTAGCTCTTAGAGAACGGACATATTCGAGAGAGTATGATCCCATGTGCTGTCCATGTTCTCCTAGTACCCAAAAAGGATGGTAGTTAGAGGATGTGTGTAGATTGTAGGGCAATCAACAACATCACCATTAAGTATAGGCATCCTATCCCACAATTAGATGACATGCTTGATGAGCTACATGGTTCGCGTGTGTTCTCTAAAATAGATTTGTCAAGTGGGTACCATCAGATTAGGATGAAAGAGGGACATGAGTTGAAAATTGCCTTTAAAACAAAACTAGGATTGTATGAGTGACTGGTAATGCCTTTTGGCTTAACCAATGCTCCTATTAAGTTTATGAGGTTGATGAATCATGTTCTTAGGGATTAAATACGAAGATTTGTGGTCGTGTACTTTGATGACATCTTAGTTTATAGCAATACCATGACAGGACATGTAGAACACTTGAGAAAGGTCCTAGAAGTACTTAGGAAGGAAACATTGTTTGCTAACCACAAAAGTGTTCATTTAGAACGAATAGCATTGTCTTCTTAGGCTTTGTTGTATCAGCAAAAGGTGTGCAGTTTGATGAAGAGAAGGTCAAGGCCATTCGAGACTGCCAATCCCTAAAACCATTGGAGAGGTCAGAAGCTTTCATGGGCTTGTTTGTGAAGGATTTCAGCTCTATAGCTGCTCACTTGATTGAGGTAATCAAAAAGAGTGTGGGATTCACCTGGGGGACGGAGCAAGAAAAAGCATTTCAAGTTCTTAAAGGTAAGTTGTCTAATTCTCCATTGTTGATCCTTCCTGACTTTCTTAAAACATTTGAGATCAAATGTGACGCATTTGGAGTGGGAGTTAGAGCTCTTTTGATGCAGGAGAAAAGGCCCATTGCCTATTTCAGTGAGAAAATAGGAGGAGCAACCTTGAACTACCCCACATATGACAAGGAGCTCTACGCCCTTGTGAGAGAACTCCAAACTTGGCATCATTACCTTTGGCCCAAAAAGTTTGTAATCTACACGGATCATCAATCTCTTAAGCACCTTAAAGGCCAACAGAAGCTGAACAAAAGGTGGGTCGAATTCATTGAGACCTTTCCTTATGTCATCCAGTACAAACAAGGTAAGGAGAATGTAGTTGCTGATGCACTCTCTAGAAGGTATGCTTTGTTATCTTCTCTGGAAACTAAACTCTTAAGGTTTGAACATTTGAAAACATTTTTATGAGACTGACCATGATTTTCAGGAGAAGTACAAAGAGACTGAGAAGCGTGCGAGTGGTAGGTTCTATCAAGCTAAGGGATTTATACTCTTTGATAACCGCTTGTGTGTTCCTTGTTCTTCTTTGAGGGAAATGTATGTTAGGGAGACCCACGGTGGAGGTCTTATGTGGCACTTTGGCATAGCCAAGACTCTGAGCACTCTACAAGATCACCTTCACTGGCCCAACATGAAAAAAGATATAGAGAAGGTGTGCTCTAGGTGTGTAGTTTGCAAACAGGCTAAGTCCATCGTCCAGCCTACATGTTTATATACTCCCCTTCCTATTCCCTTTGCACCGTGGATTGACATCTCTATGGACTTTGTTCTAGGGTTGCCTAGAATTAGGAAAGGTAGAGATAACATCTTTGTGGTAGTGGACATATTTTCCAAAATGGCACATTCATTCCATGTCATAAGACTGATGATGCATCAATGATAGTTGATCTATGCTTTTAGAGAAGTTGTTAGGTTACATGGCATGCCTAGGACAATATTTTCTGATAGGGATTCTAAGTTCCTTAGGCATTTTTGGAAAACGTTGTGGGGAAAACTAGGAATCAAGTTACTATTCTCCACAACTTGTCACCCACAAACAGATGGTCAAACCGAGGTAGTTAACAGGAGTCTTTCAACTGTCATGCGTGCTATAATCAAAAATAACATCAGAACCTGGGACTTACCTCATGTTGAGTTTGCTTACAATAGATCTTTACACTCGACAACAAAACAGTCCCCTTTTATGGTTGTATATGGTTTTAATCCACTTTCACCTCTGGATTTACTTGCTTTACCTTTAAGAGAACAAGCTAATCTTGATGGCAAGCAAAAAGGCCGATTTTGTTAGATCTTTGCATGAGCAGGTCAGAAAGAACATAGAGCAGAGAACTAAGATGTACGCAACCAGTGCCAACAAAGGTAGACGAGAGCTGATCCTTGAACCAGGACATTTAGTTTGGATTCACCTGAGGAAGGAAAGGTTTCCAGTAGAAAGGAAGTCCAAGTTGATGCAAAGGAAAGATGGACTATTCCAAGTGATAAAGAGGCTTAACAACAATGCTTACCAGATTGACCTCCAAGGTAAGTACTCCATCTGTTCCACTTTCAATGTATCTGACTTGAGTCCTTTTGTTTCAGATAATGCGGATTTGAGGTCAAATCCTTTTAAAGGAGGAGGGAATGATGCATCCAAAGACATACCTGATCAGACAGAAGAAGAGGAAAGTGATGCACCAGCATCAGAGGACGAGCTAGGTGATGGAGACTTAGGCGCTACTGATCCGACCAAAGAGAGGCTGAGCTCAAAGGAAGATGACTTGGAGGAGATTATGAACAAATGCGAGCATTGCCATCGACAAAGTATAGCTAAGGAAGGGACTGGGCTCTTGAAAAGCAATGTGGACCGTAATCAAATAGAAGATGGGCAAGAGGAGGACATTCGGCCCAAGCAAAGATCATTGACCCAGCAACCGATCCACTAGTCTTCTCCATTGGGCCAACAACCAGATCAAAGTCTAAAGCCCAAAAATAAGCTTTGAGGACCATGATCCAATTCGTGCAAGCCAAGGAAGAGAAGGCAACAAATTGGATCACTCTCTTACCGTGGAAGAACAAAACCAATGTAATATAGGATTTTAAAGATTTTATTTAGTTGATTCGCTTTAGATAAAACCAAAACTAGTTAGGATTAGGATAGTTTAGGATAGGCTTGAAAGATTTCGAATTTTCTCTATTTAAGAGACGTAGGAAGGCTAAAGGCAAAATACTTGACCTTTTCTATAAAAAAGCTTTTAAGCCACAATCTTTCCAGAGTTCTTATTCTTTTGTTCAGTGCCTGAGCACAGAGCATCACTAAGGGAAAGAGATTTCCAACGTGAGCATCTTAGAACAAACAAGCAAGGTAAACTTGCGTCTAAGAGAAGCAAAACAAATTTGGGTCATCCATAAGCTTCAAATCCAAGACCATCGATCTATTCAGAGTGCTAGTAGCCTCAGATCAACCTTCATCCATTCCACCTCAAGTGATCCAGGAGCAGACGCCATCCAAGGCCGTATCACTAGAGACCAAATCACCTTCGAAAAAACTCGATTTGGGATCTTGTTATCTCCACTCCCCAGTAACGAGAACAACCGTTGCTTTAAATATCTTCTATGTCGTCTTCTCTACTGAAAATCCAAACTTATGTGTGGTTCCAAAGAATTCCATCTCACATAAGTAGCAAGAAAACTTGAAATCTAATAAGGATGGATATCCCTTCGATGAGGTAAACTCGGTCTCTTGTTCACCAATCAGTAGTACTTTTAGATCTTTATATGAGTTCCACAGAGTGGTTAGCTTTAGTTTTGATATTACATGTTCTCTATGACCCCAAACAAGATAAAAGATAGAAACCTTGAAGATAACCTTCACATCTGTTGCATAAGATAATTTCAATCTGATTTAAACTCATCTCTTAGTTTCTGTTTTACATGTTTTTAACAATGCTTTGTTTTCTTATCAAAAGCACAGGTCAGAAACGCTGAACTAATGGAATTTAGTAGAGCTGATCAGCTAATCATGAAACCGTCAGCGTTCAAATTTCTGTATGAGAACCAGCTGTTTCTAAAATTTATGAATCGATATATATCTGTGTGTAGTTTCCACCATGCGAGGATCATCTTCAATGGCATCCGGACTGTAACGCAAAAAAGATCTACATAACAAATGATCAAGATCATCTCATACTGTAAAGCAGATACGAAAGATCAGTGGATATGTAGAAGGAAAAGGTAAAATACAGTAAGCTCATATTTATACATATAACCCCTTTAAACTAATGACAGCGTGGGGGTTAAGGTTTATATTAAAGCAGACAATCTATCAAATTAATCATATAAACTATTATTGCCAAGAGAGGTCTAATTGTAATATTTAGGGATCGTTTGTGTGAGAGTTTTATTCCAAAAAAAAATTATCTAAATAAGTTAACTGATTCAAATATGGAAAAGAAAGATCTGGGATTTCAGGAAAGTGAGTTATAATAGATAGGATGCATGGAATTATGAATATGCAAGTACCTTAATCACAATCTAACCCCCTCTCGTTCCAACTCTCGTATGCGAACAGAGGAGTCGACCGTCGATCGACGGCAATGGCCGAGTGTTGATCGATGGTTATTGGACAAGAAGTTCGTCCTCTAGGTTTAAACCAGCTCTCGCATGTATCTAATAATCTAGCTCAATGGAACTAATTCTTGCACAGAACCTACTCTCGTAGTTGTCTATGTCCTATGTTCTGGCTTCTAGTTAGCTACACTATAGCACAAGCGTTAAACATAATTCCAAAGATGGATATCTCTTCATCCTAGCAATCCAATTTTTGGGCTAATTCATCAATACCATAATGAACCCTAAATCGAACAAGAGAATTACTCAAACATAATCATAGAAAATATGATAAATTGAATAATAATAAAATGCTTAGAATAGATAATGGAGTTTCAATACAAATCTATGAAGAAGTTCAGATCTTCTCCCCAAAACTACTAAGAAAACTAAAAGCTGTAAATAATATTTTTCTATGAAATCTCTGTTTTTTTTTGCCAAAACAATGGCAAGACCCTTATAAATTAGGTCAAAACTCGTTCAGGGGTATTCTTGTAATTTCTCTTGACTTGGGTTTGAAGTCAGCCAATTATTCTGCGAGTAGACAGTAGATTGACAACAAGTGTGCACCGTTGATCGATGGTCATGCTTGACCTCGACTCTGACTTAGCTGATTGTGAACAACTACTGAATATTTTCTCTGAATGCTCTAACAAGCTCAATTATCTCCATAATGCTCGAAAACGTACTTTGACCTGAAAAGACTATAAAATACATTCTAGACATACATAGCAGACTCCAAATAGGGTCCAAATGATAGCTTTAAACTGGTAAATAACAAAGTATATCAACTCTCCCAAACTTAACATTTTGCTTGTCCTCAAGTAAAACAAAGGTAGCCTGTGAAAGAGGTTTGAAAAGCGATGACTCACATAATACATATGCATAGCTATCACCCTACTATATCGCAACCACATTGAATAATTCTAATCAAAGAGAAACTTTATATGCCTTATCTTACTATAGAAACCAAATTCATTCTATCAGCAACTCAACAAATACTAATCGGGCTCACCCCTTTACTGATCTCATTTCTTTGCATAAAAATATAGTGCATGCTTTACCTTGGGAGTATTGATCAAATGAAACATGGACTTAACTCCTACAAACCTGCATATATAGGTATAAAGCCGTCTTGATCCCTTTATCTCCTCTTTTCTCTCAAAATCTTTTGCATCTCAAATTTAGTGGACAATGATGTTGTTATAGTCCATCTTGCCATCTCATTTTTGACTTTTTTAATATAAAGTTGTAGGCAAGTAATGGGGTCATCGGTAATGTACCTACCCCTCACTTTCAACAATGTGTGATCATTCCTTTGAGTTATAATAATGGGGTCATCGGTAATGTACCTACCCCTCTGCATCTCAGGAAATCATCTCAATCTTTTCTATTATAGATCCTAAAGAGAAAGAGAGAAAGGAATTCAGAAATAACAAACTAGTACCTTACAAACTTGCAGAAGGAATCCAATCTGAAGTATATCAAACACTAAAGAAAGCAAAGTAGTCAATATTAGGTTGGAGATCAGCTTTGGTTTTCTCATAATTTCTTAACAAGTGTAATCTAATGGCAAGATGATCCACTTTGGCATCTCTAGTAATCTCTGCAATCAACATGTCTAAGAATGGTGCTAAAGTATGGTTAGTCAATAAATAAGTACTAATCACAATCCCCTTCTTGACTCTATAAAAACAATTTGAAAAACTTAATAGATAAAAGCTCCTAAAAGATAAAATCATCATCGAACCTCCCCCAGACTTAAATAACACTATCCCCAAGGATATCTCATCGGGATTTGTTAATAAAAACTAAAGCATATTAGATAAAAACCATAATTAGTAACTAGATAACGAAAAACCAAATTAAAACTTACTACACAGTGGGTTGCCTCCCACTCAACACTTGGTTATAGTCTTAAACTCGATGTTTTAATTTCTGGACTAGGAAGGTAAGTCATAAAACCAATGTGGAAAGCAAGTATCCACATTCTCTCTGCTCGTCCCAAACCATCCACTGATAAAACCTCTTACAGCCTCATATGCTCTGGCTTGCTGATTGTCCATCTTCCTATGAGTAAATGCCAATATGTCCATCTTGTCTTCAAGTGCTTGAATGTGCCCCGTCAGCATGTTAAGTCTGGCATATGTGGGATCTGAAATATCCTCCAAACTATGGTTGATATTATCCCTCATCAAGTCTTGAGAAAGGTAAACTCCATCAAGCTTGTCTTGTAAGAGCTCCTCTGTTACCAGTCTCTGCCCAGATGCTGCGTTGTTACTATCGATCAATGGCCAACTGTTGTCGTCGATCGATGCTGAGCGGACTGCCTCACCCGATGTTTGATTTCTGAAGAGATTCCCTAATCTGTTGGCCATAGCTTGTATGTATGTGATATCTTCCTTGGACACATTGAGAATCCTTCCATCCATTGCCCGTGCATAATAATATGGGTCTCTCATGATTCCAAAATCATCTGGTAAGTGGTAGCAATAATCATCATCGTATCCTGTCGGGTTGTCGTCGATCGACGGTATAGATCCACCGTCGATCGATGCTGCATTCCAGCTTCCATATGATCCCCAGAAATTTCCAGTTTCTTCAAGTGCAAAGGCATGGTACTCGATTGCTTCTTCTTGAAGGTAAGAATCATCGTACTCTTGGTTGTAAGGTTCTGGCATCCTCTCACGGTATTGTTGCCCTATGTATACTATCTTGTCTTGACTGTCATCGTCGTTCTAATTTGCGGCATAACTGTCGACCGATGGTGGATAGTGAGTATCAATCGATGCTAAAGGGTGGCATCCGTGCTGGATACGGCTGAAGGGACCATCGACCGATGTCAATGGTTTGATGTCGATCGATGTTGCGTCTGCAGGCTCGATGTCTTGATCGTATTTGCAGAAGAATGTAGTGATCAAACCTGGATAATCACTCAATTCTATATGAGTAGCCTTGCTCTTGACTTTAACATGTTCATAAATGTTGTATGGATCAATCAAGGATATATATAACCTGTTTGTCATCATGTCGCATATAGCTCCCATTGTTTTCATGAACGCTCTTCCAAGGAGTAAGGAGGAGTTCCAGTCAATCTTTATATCCATCACATAGAATTCTACTGGAACTAAGGCATTGCGAATCCGCACTGGGACGTCTTTGGCTATCCCTCGTAAATTCACTTTAGAGCAATCCACGAAGCTGAATGAATCACTAGAAGGCTCCGTTTCAGGTTTAGCCTCTCTGCCATCACTCTAGGCAGGCTGTTAACTGCTGATCCAGTATTGCAGAGGGCGTTAGGATATTCGTGACCTTTGACATAACATGGGATCACAAATTTCCGATGGTCACTTTTCTTCTTGAGAGTAGTCATCTGCTTCATCTTCTCTCTAAGGTCATTGAACATGCGTTCTATGTCCTTTTATGTTTCCTTGGATTCCCTGAAAAACATTCACAATCTATGAGTATAATTTACTTCATCGAATTGAGTATCTAAAGAAATTTTAAAAACTCTTTTGACAAAGTCATTCATCTCTTTGCTAGTTGCTTCTCAGCGAAGATGTTTGGGAATCTTTTGCTTCCTTCTGTAGAGCCTTTCAGTTGTCATGGGATCAGGTGTATTGGCATTCTGTTCATGATTCTTCATCCTCGAAGGTCTGACAAATAAGTTGGCACTCAAACTTGGTAACCGAATCGGTTCTGTTGTTGGGGACTGTCGATCGACGCTATCTTCTCGACGTTGGAGGATTCACACAAGGCAACCGATTCTGCAGATTCTGTCGATCGACGTTCAGGGTCTGGTGTCGATCGACACCAATGCAAACTGCTAAAAGACATGACACTTTCTACACGAAAAACTTCTTCCTGCAGTTGTTCTATCTTTACTTCTTGCCAAAAGTATTCATCTATCATTGCATTGACGTGTTGCTTCTGACTAGCTTCCTCTTTCTCCGTAAACAAGGCCTCATGTCTCTGAATGGCTTCACTTTTTTGGATCACTTGATTCTCCGACTTTTTGACATGTGTGTTGAGGTTCTCAAACTTGGTGTTGAGGTCGGTGTACATCAAATTTATTTTCCCATTGAAGTTCACAGTCATGTGCTGCTTCAGTATCCTATCAACCATAGCTTCCAATTTGCTCTCCTGAGGCTTTTGCTGCTGCGAATTCTGATTGTAGTTACTCCTGGTGCCCCCATAAGAGTTCCTGGTCTCTGATAATTGTTTCCACCAACAAAATCCTCTTCCCCATCTTCTTCTTCATGGCTTTCACTTCTTGCTTCTTGAGAAATTTTTGAACACTGTCCAACTTTGCCTTGACTTCATCTATTTGCTACCTGCTCAAAGATGGAGCTGATTTCTTCATCTCATAGTCAGTGTTCTTGGTGTTATTGCTAGACGCTAAGTTCTAAATAAGCTTTTTTGCTTATTCTGGACTCCTAATGCTGAAATTTCTTTCACTAGATGTGTCTAAATGCATTTGGTACTGTAGATCAATACCTTTGAAGAAAGTGCTAAGTAGTTGCAATTCATTAAATCTGTGGTGTGGGCAGTCTCTCTAGTAAGACTTGAATCTGAACCAAGAGCTCATGAATGATTCTCCAGACTCCTGTGTGAATGTAGCTATCCTGCTCCTCAAGTCTTCTGCTCGTGCATCAGTAAAGAAATTGTGCAGAAATGCATTCTTGATGTCTTTCCAGGATGTCAAAGATACTGGTGGTAGTTTCTTAAGCCAATGCAAAGCATCTCCAGCAAGTGAGTACTTGAAGAGCTTACAGAATAGATAATCCCCAGGGACTCCATTAGCCTTAATAGCAGATATTAGATTTTCAAATCAGTCTAGGTGATCCATCGGATGCTCATGTCGCACTCCATGGTAGGGTGTATGTGCAACAAGTGCAAAGAAGGACAGTTTGATCTCCAAATCATTCCTCCGAAAACCTGGAGGACAAATAGCGGATCTATTAGCATATAACTGGTATGGACGATTGTAGTCTGTCAGTGTTCATTGAGCAGCTTGGGCGGAAGCTTCAGGTTGAGCTAATATATCGTCTGCTTCTGGTTAAGGGATTACAAGTCCTTGCTTGTCAATTCACTGACATGTTGCATTACGCATATGACCTTCAAGGTCATACAAGTCTCTCTCTCATCTCAAACCACAACTGAAGTCGCAACCATCATTTACGACCTACCGTCGATCAAAACCGTATGGGTATAGTCGATCGATGTTGATATGTGAGCGTCGATCGGCGGTCGAGTGCAACTGTCAATCAATGCTAGTTGCGTCTATTTGCGGATGGAACGTTCGATTGCAACAGGGTCTGAGAAGAGTAATTCCTTGTTCTTTTGGCTTATGGTACTGCTAAGCATGCACCTGGAAGTTAAAAAAATTTACTAACTTGCAATAAAAGAAAAAACGCCGACTAAACCCTAGAAAATAAATCTAATGGCGATCCTTTCTTCCGGAAACAACGCCAAATTTGACAGCATGCGGGTTAAGGTTTATATTATAGTAGGCAATCTATCAAATTAAACATACAAACTACTCTTACCAAGAGGCGTCTAATTGTAGTACTTAGGCATTGAATCGACATAGAGCGAGGGCACACAATAGATTTTTGAGTTCTGAAAGTTAAGCTAGGCAAGCTATAAGTAGGAGGTTTGTGTGAGGGTTTTATTCCAAAAAGAAAATTATCTAAATAAGTTAACTGATTCAAATATGGAAAAGATAGATCTAGGGTTTCAGACAAGTGAGTTATAGTGGATAGGATGCAAAGAATTATGAATATGCAAGGACCTTAATAACAACCCGACCCCCTCTCATTCCAACTCTCGTATGCGAACAGAAGAGTCGACCGTAGATCGATGGGTAAGGTCGAGTGCCGATCGATGGTTATCAGATAGGAAATTCGTCCACAAGGTTTAAACCAGCTCGCGCATGTATCTAACAACCTAGCTCTATGGAATTAATCATGGCACATAACCTAATTAAAAAGTTGTCTATGTCATAAGTTCAGGTCTCTAGTTAGTTACTCTAAAACACAAGAATTAAACACAAATCCAAAGATGGATATCTCTTCATCCTAGCAATCCTATTTTTGGGTTAATTCATCAATACCATAATGAACCTTAAATATAACAAGAGAATTGCATAAAAAGCATGATAAACTGAATAATAAAATGCATAGAATAGATAATGGCGCTCAAATACAAATCTCTGAAGAAGTTCAGATTTTCTCCCAAAAACTATTAAGAAAACTAAACGCTGTAAATAATATTTTCTATGAAATCTCTATGTCTTTGCCTAAACAATGGCAACACCCTTATAAATTAGGTCAAAACTCGTTCATGGGCATTCTTGTAATTTTGCTTCACTTGAGCTTGAAGTTGGCCAATGACTTTGGGAGTAGACTGTTGATCGACATCAAGTGTGCACCGTGGATCGATGGTCAGTCTTGACCTCGACTCTGACTTAGCTGATTGTGAACAACTATTGGATATATTTTCTAAATGCTCTAACAAACTCCATTATCTCCATAATGCTTCTAAACGTACCTTGACCTGAAGATACTCTAAAATACAGTCTAGACATACATAGCAGACTTCAAATAGAGTCCAAATGATAGTCTTTAATTAATAAATAACAAGGTATATGTACTAACAAGTCTCACTTATTGGTTTATAAATGATGCAGCGGGATAGATCAATATCAGTAATATATTTACTGGGAAATGCTTAGCTAAATTTACACCAAGCAGTGCACCACCAAAAGAAGATGAAAGCAGTAGTAGTTCTTTGGGGAATAACTCTAAGCAAAGAAGAAACAATGTGGCTGAATTTTTGGAAGACATAACCGCTCTATCTTTTGACAAAAACGCAATGATATATTCACAGGAACAGACACGGCTCTGTTCAAGTGTGGTTCACTTGATTTCACATCTCATCATCATCGTTAACTACTACTATCTTCTACTATCATTTGGTTTTCTTCAATTGTGTGTAGTGATTAATCTCTTTAACTTAGTGTCTTTGAGCAGCCATGTGTTTTGCTGTGAACTAGTTTGGGCAAATTTGTTTTGCGAGTCAGAATGCCCATTGTGTACACAAGTATCATTGTACTTAACAGTTGGGGTTTGGCAAAATTGTATGAAAAACCCTTTTTTACACTTCAAAGAAACTCTGCATCTTTAAAACTCCTCTTTATACATTGTAACATGTGTTTTGCTGTGAACTAGTTTGGGCAAATTTGTTTTGTGAGTCAGAATGCCCATTGTGTACACAAGTATCAGTGTACTTAACAGTTGGGGTTTAGCAAAATTGTATGAAAAAACCCTTTTTACACTTCAAAGAAACCCTGCATCTTTAAAAGTCCTCTTTATACATTGTAAAGACCCTTGTACTCTCTGATTTCAACAAAATCATCATAACTAGTTTTGTTATTTAGGGCTATAGCTTTACTCTTCGTTTCTCAACATCAAATAACCATTTATTATTACCAAATATCCAGGGAAAATTGTCAAAAATACTATTTAGCTTGTACCACTTTTTACGTTTACCTTAATCATTTTTATCTTTATTTTTTAGGAGGAAAAAACACACTTAAAACTCATGGGTTAATGCCAATGAGGCGATTAGGCGCAGAGGCGAGACAGCACATACCTTATGTTTGGAAAATATTTGCATGGTGGATGGTTCTTGGACCGCCACAGATCAGTATAACGGCTGCGGCTGGGTGTGGAAAAACAACAATGGGAAAATCAAACTCATGGGGACGTGCAATATAAGTAAGCGAGAGTCGGTACTTCATTCGGAATTAGAGGCTCTTAGATGGCCAATGAAATGTATGTTTCAATATTCTTCCTGTCAGCGTTTTGGTACAGATTGCAAGGACATTATAGCAATGGTTTCAGAACCACAAGATCGGCTGAGCTTCGCAAACGAACTAGAGACGATTCAGACACTTTTGATTTGCTTTCCTGATTTTGCGATTAGCCATATCCCGAGGAATCATAATGAAACTGCGGATGCACTCGCTAGAAATGCTCGTTCTTTTCATAGATCTATTTGTTATGTTCGTTGTTCTATTAGGTCTAGATCCAAAGACCACCTCAAGTTTGAGTAATACAATGACCGTTTGAAAAAAAAAAACTCATGGGTTAAATAATCTAAGACTTAGGGTTTAGAATTGATGGGTGGGGTGGAGTAGGGTTTGGAATGTAAAATTTAGGATTCTAATTAATTTAAGAAAATTGTTTCTTAAAAAATACTATTTATGAAAATATCTCTTTAATAAAAGTAAAAATGATAAGTGGTATAACAAAAGTGGTAAACTTTGAAATTTTCCTAATATCCATTGACCACAATTTTTATTCGCAGCATAAGTGCAAAAGGAAGGAAACAAATGTTAATCTGAAAATGTCATTGACGTTTGTATGAACAAAGTATATGAAAAACAAATCAGAACTAAATGGTTTATTCTGGTTTTCAATAACCATTTCGGTTAAGTTGAATTAAAAATCGGTGGCCAAAGAATAAACAAACCAGTTAAATCATAAATAAATTTGTGGCTTAAGTTTTAAAAAAAATCTGTCAAATTGTAACATTATTGCTAATTGATTTTAGAGAATGCATATATGCTATGAGTTAGATTCGTTTTTTCCAAAGTTGATGATATTGTCTAAAGAAAAACATATAGTTTAATTAAAGGTAATATAAAAATCTAATGATTTCATGAAAAAATAATAATATAATATAATATATATTATCTTATTTTATACTAAATTAAATACTTATTATTAAAGTCTTCAAATATTACAAAATATCTTCCCTATGACGTATGCCATCACATTCATTCAACAAAATGACATATATTATTATAAATTGTTATATCACTTTAATTTCTTTAGATAGTAGGTGGATGCACACATGTGAGAGCATTAATAGGATTCTTATATTATGTTACATAAATATGATATATATTCTTTTACGTTAACATATCATCTATGTGTACGAAATTATTTCCGGATGCTTATATGTAGTATTAAAACGTCACATACAACACTGAACGAAACAAAACTGTTGTCATAATATTATGGCATTATATTGCATTGAACTAATTGATTTATCATACTTAAATAAACGAAAATTTAAAATAACATCAATGATAGTTTAGTTTTCACCACCACCATCACTCCCGTCTGACGAATAGTCGCCTGATTCAATTGCCAAGAATAAACGAGATTTCAAGTCAATAGTTAAATACATTAGATAATACCTTTGTTGTTATCTAATTAAATAAGTATATAACACTTCATGACTGTAATTCATTAAATTCAAATACATTAGGGTTCCACAATATCTAATTGTATTTATCAAAACCTGTAAGAATAACTAAATTTGGAGGTAAAGCTAATTAGTCATATTATATTATGAGGGTGATTGGTAATTTAGACAATAACCATAAACTAAAGATTATCATATGTGAATTTATAAATGAGCCAAAATCTTAATAAATATATTTCTGTATCTTCGGATTGTTAACAACGAACTCGTTGTCGCTTAATCAGAATGGTAATAGATAAAATGACTATACCTCTGTAATAGAGAAACTAAGAAAAGTAAGATGTTTTCCTCTGTTTCAAAATTAAAACAAAAATTGTAGAAATAATTACCATGCCGATAAAATTTGAAATAAATATAGTCATTAAACAAATACAACGTTTATAATTGTTTTTAAAAATCTGTAATTATATTATTACTCAACAACATCAATTTTGAAGTTAAACCTCCTATGAAGAATATCAACGAATATGGAAGGTAGAAGTATAAAAAAGACAACACATAAGGAATGGACTGGATTGTGGTGGATATAATAAATTTGAGTTAAAATATGTTACTGTTTGTCCTAGTTCTACCAACGTTTGTTTCTATCTTGAATTTTTTTAAAGAATACCAGTTATTTTCTAGGAATTCATTGAAAAAAATATACAATACATCCCAGAGGAATACTTGTTGGGATCTTCTCGTGTTGAATAAATGTAAACATCAAAGATAGACTTACATTTGTTAGCGATACAACGTTTTATATATATATATATATATATATATATATATATTGCAATATAATAGCGATATATAGCAGAGAACAAATTGTGCTACACACTTAACCTCATAATCGACCAAAATCAATTTGTACAATCTAGGTGATGGTAATTTTACTTTCTATTTTCTAAGTAGCTTAACTTGAATGCGCTGAGTGTTTTCTTGAGTGAGATCCAAATTGGACAAAGATGTATAAGATATCATTTTGGTGTAGATAAAAGAACATCTTTCAAAAGCGGCTATTCCGTGGACACAAGAACATTTTTCAATATCAAAGACTCTGCTACCGCAACTTTTTCCTATTAAATTCACCAAGTAAGGCTTCTTATTATTACTGATAGCATTGTATTCAAGCTCAAAAGTGTTTAGCTCCGACATAACTAATATTTCTGCAATCTTCCATATTACATGCACAAAATTCTCTACTAGATGCATCATTTTGCGGTCAACCGATCCTCTAATTATTTATTTCCTTTTTTCATTAAACTAATAAGCAATTTTAGTGATCATATCAAGCAAGGATATTAAAGAGTATTTTCTCGCATCCTTGAAAATGTTGTTCATCGATTCCACAATGTTGCTTTTGTATATGTTGTATTTATCTCCTGAAAACCAACACCTTGCTCCCTTTTCTTTCTCAATACTATCCTCCATATACTTTGCAGAAGAGGGATATAGAGTCTTAAAATAAGAAGAAGCATAGTTGAACTCAGCCACTTTGTAAAATCGAGCCGTCTTCATGAATCTTTATGCCACAAGGTCTTTGTTGACGTCACTTGCACGACCTTTCGCATATTTAGAAAAAAAAGTCATATACAATGCCAATGGTGTGCCCTCGGAAAATAATAGCTATGACATTGATGAGACTTCCATTTTTATGTCACTAATAAACACCCACTTTGATGAATTTTTTACAACAGTTTTGAGCATGTCAAAAAACCAAGTCCAACTGTCATTATTCGCAACATCTATTACACTAAATCATAAGGGATAATGGTGCTGCTTGGTATCATGGTCTTTGCATAAATTAGTACACCACCATATCCAATTTTGGAAAAGTTGCATCTGCGTTTATCACTTTTCTCATCACTTTAACCCTTCTATGCTAGCTCCAATAGTGATGAACAAGTACTTGAATTTGTCCTTATCATCCAATTTATCTAACATGTACAAATAACAATACAACATCATGTAACTTTCTTCATGAGTGCCACACACTCACAACTTCATTTTTACCTCTCAAAGCAGTGGAGTATGATACCTTGACACCAAGTTTTGTCCAAATAAGATCAAAGATACTCTTAGGAGTTTGAGTTTCCATTTATCTTGGATAACGTCATGTAATAGAGATGCAACTTGGCGTGGCGTACCTTTTCTCCTCGAGTTTCTTTTACTCTGACTAGCACGAGAGCATGTATGCATATTGGTGTACATTCAACCCTATTTACATCCTTCCTTAGGACATTTTAGCACTAATCACTCCTTCTCTTATTTTACCACATTAAATCCAAAACATTTAGCACATGCGGCTTTATCCACCACTTCTCGCACTGCCCATTGAATAGGAAGCTCTTGTTGTATTTTGAGATCCAAACCGTCTTCTCATGCCTCTATAAACTGAATCGGTTCTGCATAGGTGAAAGCTCTACATATTTATCACGCATATCCAAGTTTTTCATACTGTTCCACATTTTCATCAAAATTTTCATTTTCATCCAAATCTTCCTCCGTCTCCTCAATCGCCACTTTCCCCTCGGTTTGTTTTCTACTTGTTCGTGCCAGCATATAAAGTAATGGCTTTATCTCCAGTATCATCATCTTTTGAATGCCACACCTCATAATTCATACCTAAAGAACTTCCTTTGCCTATTCAAGAAAGTTGCTTTGGGAGTTCAAAGCTTTCAATGACCTCCGCATACAAAATGCATTTACGATTATCTTTATCAATGGACAATAGATAAACGGAAAGGTCCTCATCATCAAAAAGTTGAAAATTGTCCTCACTGCCCACTAGTAGTGGAATGTAACTCAATTACAACTCCACCTTACTCTCATCTAACATGACCTTTTTGCATATTCTTTCTTCTAACATTGACATAGTTATATGATCAGCTGCATTCTTCAACACTAACCTATACATGTGACCTTCACATCTAAAATGTATGATGACTTTTTTTCTCATTGAATAATGTCTAAACAATTCAAAAACTCAATCAGAAATACTATTTGTACTTGTTCTATGTCCAAATTTACCAAGAAACCATTGTCATATTCCAGTGTGCATAACAAAATAATGACTTATAAATTCGCCAAATGTAACTTCATTCAGTAATACCAGTTATACTAGTTACACTACAATTATAAGTACTAGTTTCACTAGTTGTCGTGTTGTAAGAGCTCCACTTGATTTTCTAATCAACTTTCAATTCACTACGATTCCACCCATTCATTACTAGTTTCAAGTCCAAATCGACCCATCTATCATGCTTAAACATCCAAAAACATTCCAATGAGTTACTCAATTAATTCTCGAGATGATTGGCAATAGTTACGCTCAACATACCAGATTTGAAGCTTCAAGCAAAATGAAGATATGACAGTAATATCCAAGAGAGTCGATGTACATATAATCGATGTCCAGCTATACACCAGAGGTAGACCGCGATCTGGAGGAGAGGGGAGCATTTGAGCTGGAAGATTTCAAGAGAGGAGGATTGAGAATGAAATAAACTTGAATCTTAAACTTAAACGCAGACCGAGAATGCTAGGGGAGGATTGATGTTTTTATTTTTTTATTTACCAATTTTCTGTAATTTGAAGAGGCTATTTAGGTAACTCTGGGGGTTTAGTGAAAAGAGAAGGATAGTGAGATAAGAAGAGGATATAAGGGTTTTTTTGTGGAAGAGCTTTTGGGAAGATGTTTCCAAAGAACAGACGAGTCTGATCTTGCTGACATTAAATATAGGGGCCAAGTGAGGGTCTAGGGAAATACACAAAAATTGATCATGAAACGCAACAACAAAAAGTTTATGTAAGTAGCCTATCCAGACACTCGTCCGAACCGGACCTCACATGACCAAGCCGATAGGCGACCCAGTCTTGTTGGACTTTTTGTAAGTTATTATCCTGATGAAGTGTAATAGTAAAGTGAGGTTCTGACCATGATTCTCTAACTACACAATAAACTATGCGGAAGCAAAGAAAGCCTATGGCCGTGTTGTATAGATAGCCATAGATTTGGTACTTTGTAGACCTAAATGAGTCGAACACTAGATAACCATAGATTTGGTACTTTGTAGACCTATAAGTAATATCATATTGATCTTATATAATACTAGACATAAATGAGTCGAACACCACACATACCCCTTAGCCGCCTCTCTTGCGTAAGCATGGACCATTTTTAGAACCTGCCATATTCAATGAGTCATAATAAATCTAAAACATTACTTAGTGAGGCGAATCCTTCCGCCTACACGGTTAGTCCCGAAAACCTAATTCTAACATGAACATTATCCTAAGTCTTTTAACCGCTGAGAACCTCATGGACCCAAACGATTGCCCTTGACACACGGCCTCATGGTCTTGTTCCAGTAGGTATGGTTCACTCCCAAGGAAAGGCCTTGGTGAATTCTTCCCATCTGTCTGCTGCCTTATCCACTCGCGTAATTACTAGTACAAGAAATCAGCCCTTTAGCCTCGACCAAGCATACAACCATACTTAGGGTCTGTGGGCTAATATATCTGGTTTAAATAATCTACATGAATGCAACAAAAAATAGGCAATACACACGGCTTACTCGCCTTGTGTACCGCACACACAACACTCAAACAATCCAAATCGATCCCATAGGCTATGACCATAAACCGTCCAGTCATAGACCTTTGTTTCTAATCAAATGTCATCGCACTCACCTTAGCCAATCAGAGAAAAAAGAAGAAGAGAAGAAATCACAAACACTAAAGGCACCTTTTTGGTCCTTTCCTAATTCTGACCAACCGTCTCACCAGACATCCTCGCTGGACCACCCGAGCACTTGCCTAACCAGGCCGACCACTCGGCCTTAACCCTTTTTCGTTTAGACCTCTCTCTCACCAAAATCTCTCTCTCTCTCATAAAAATCTCTCTCTGTCACTCTCTCTCTCTCACACACAAAATCTTTCTCTGTCTCTCTCTCTCACAAAAATATTTCTCTCTCACAAAAATCTCTCTCTCTCTCTCTCTCTCTCTTGATTTTAAGGTGATTTGGGAAAAGGAACTTATGCCAAGAGAGGAATGGAAATGGCATATATATAGGGAAAGGGTTAATTGGTCGATGGGGCACCAATGGCCTAGATTTGTGTCCATTCGCCCACAACCCTTATGTATCTCGTCCAAAACCTTAAAACCTTACATCCCAAAGGGTGTAACCATTCAGCCTTAAGAAACACAACCATTTTCCCTAAGCATCTCAACCGTTCGGCCAAGCATCATGACCATTAGACCATGCATCACGACCCTTTGACCCAATCGATGGACCCTTCACCCATACCTCTACCATCATACCTTTACCCCACTCAACCACTCTGGCTAAGCCCATACCTAGCCTCACCCGGCAAAACCTAGCCCAACCCTCGCACTCCTCGACCACCATGTCCTGAATCGGATCGTCCACCTCGCTCGACCAAACAGGACAAGCTTTTCACTGAGCTAGTCAGCTAGCTGGCATGAGCTGACTACACTACACTGAGCTAACCTCAGCTACCGAAACTACATTACGTTGCTCTGAGCTGAAGGGGGGCTTCGTTTAGGTCAAAGAAACTACCCAAGGTTCTCATTTGACCTACTGGTTACGCCTATGGAGTATCCAGGTCGATGGTTCGTTATGAACCCTAATCGCTCGTTCCATAGTACGTCCGCCCGGTCCTTGGCTGGACCGAGGGCGTTACAGATTAGTGGTCAGAAAATTATGACGTAATAGAGAAGAGGTTAGAGTTTATGGGCTCGGTTATGAGAATGATGGTGTATGTTATCATTGATTATGGAGCCACATCTAATTTCATTTCAGAAAGCATCACCAAGTAGAACTAGCTTCCATTTACAGTTACCCTACCAGTTCTAATGTGTATCTGTGTATGAGAACCGACTTACCTGCAAAAAGTAATGATTAGTTGATGAGACTGCAATTGAATGCTAACCACCATTTTAACCAAGTGAGAAACCAACTCCAAGATACCAACCTGATTAATTGGTTTAGCTGTTTTCCTATTTAGTTTTTATTTAGTTAAATTCTAATAACAAAGAAAAAATACTTGTAGGAGAACAAATTCAACTTTATCATATTTAGTTTTCCTACTTCACGTACCCATTTTCTTCATGTTGTAGGAACTATAGTTCCATATCTTCTATTTAAATCAATGGAAAAATGCCTAAAAAGAGGTAGTCTTAACTACATAAAAGAAAAGTGTGTTTTTGGTTTCTTCTTGAACAAATTCTCTTTGCTTTGAAGAGGGACCTTAATTAGTAGCACATGTTTCTAGATCAACATTTGGTACATGAAGTGTAGGAAAACTAAAGGAGCATGAGTTGAGTTTGTTCTCCTACAAGTCCGGAGACCAAGTCTTTTTCTTTGTTATTAGAATTTAAATAAATAAAGATAAAATAGTAAATTAGCTAAACCAATTAATCAGATTGGTATCTTGGATTTGGTTTCTCACTTGGTTAAAACGTTGGTTAGAATTTATCAATTGCAGTCTCATCATTAGCGTATCAAAGTAACTTTATCAATTCAAGATGTCGGAATAGTAGAGAACTATTAATTGTTAGAAATGGGATAACCAAGTGTTGATGTGATTCAAGATTATGGTTGGTTAGGAAGGTTAGGAGAAACATGAATAAATCGGGAAAATATCACGATGTTTTCCAATCGTGATACTAGTTAACTCATCATGGGTGAAACATAATGGTATATGCAATCAAAGTTCTCAAGTGAATGCAAGTTCATTCTTCTCAACCAATACATTGCTTATTTTTGAAAGCAATGAACTCAAAAACTGAGAAAACAATAGTATGTGCCTATGTGGTATTACTGAATTGATCTTGTCTTGTTTATCATTAGGAAAGCATGGGTAGTAGAATGGATATGATACAGCCAACGAGAAAGATATTTACTGCAACATAGAAAGGGAATAAAGCTAGCAATGTCACATCCAATCCAAACACCTCAACAAACGTTGCTATGATTCCGGGTAAGTATCTACTGCAGCTATGGCCTTGGAAACGGGTGCTATTGGGAAGAAGGCCGTCAGTCGAGGCAGTAAAGAAAGAGGGGCCAACAATACCAAGATTGGTGATAATAGATGTGACGCTGGTAATAGTTACAATATTATCGTATAAGCCTGGACATCCACTCTAAGATCCATTGCGTGACGACCTCCTCCCCGCTAATCAAACGTGTCCTTGCGGATACACTCTGAACTCCGTTCTCCCCACAAGCCACTAGTGTCCGACTCCGACCAACAGAGAAGTTCCGCCTACCATAATTCTCTAGGAACACTGACCCGGCTGAACACGGCACTTGGTACAACATAGCGATGGGACGCGCCCACTTCTCTCCCGAGGATAAAGACACCGGCTACTGCCAACTCTTCGTCGAAAGTCTCAAAGGAGCGGCCCTCAACTGGTTCTCCCGACTCCCAAAGAACTCTGTCAACAGTTTCCATGATCTTTCGACCGCATTCCTCAAACATTACATCATGTTCACCCGATAAGGGACCACTACGTCCGACTTATGGAATCTCTCCCAATCATCGGGACAAAGCCTCCGCGACTTCGTGGAAAAGTTCAAGGCCATTGTCTCAAAGGTCAATGTTCCTGACAACATAGCCGTTGATGCCCTGATGAACACCCTCTTCGTTCATTTGAAGTTTGGGATGATCTCTACCGAAACCCAACAACATCGCTCCAAGATGCCATCGCTCGATCTAACCATTTCATCCGCTGGAGGAAGACACGCGAGCAATCATCCACAAGCAAAACACTGCTAAACAAGCAACAGCTAAAGCCACAGATACGCGTCAGGAACCACACCGACACTCCTCTAGCGATAAACTAAATAAGAAGAAAGGATTCGTCTACGTCGTAAACGAAGAAGAACTCGCTGGATCAGATGTATTCGTTCGCGAGAAGACCTGGAACCACTGGGAAAGGGACCCCGATGGAAAATTTCCTACTTTAGCCGAAACTTCCAGCCATAATGCCAACCCGAGTTCAAGCTCCCTCGATCTCAATAAGTTCTGCGACTACCATAAAGTCAAGAGGCACTATACCAAGGAATATAAGCACCTGGTCGAGGCCTTATTTGCCTCATACAGAAAAAGCACCTCTAACGTCAAGCCACCGAAGCAAAAGACGAAGAACAGGAAAAGCTGGAGCAAAAACAAGGAAAAGAAGGCGCAAAAACCGAAGGGTAAAATTCAACAAGGCAAGCACCGACTGAAAGACAAGGATTAGGCAAAGAGCAAGCAAGATATTGATGACGCGTCTCCTGAGGAGGAACAGCCTCAACACAGACGACACGTCAATGTAATCTTGGGTCAGTTCAGCGCTTCGACCGGCGACAAACAGTCTGCAGATATTTGCGACTTGCGCATCAATCTGAAACAGGCAAAGACATGTCCCACCCCTGGCAGGCGACTCGGTCACACAAGATGATCTTCAAAACATGCTCAAACGTAAAACCACCGCCACAAAGTAAGTCATCACTACTGACTTACGGACAACGATCGACGCATCCAAGGTGCAAAGAGTCAACGAACCGCATGTTGACCGCAGCCTCAGTCTGCGCCCCCGGGATCAGCGCAGCCAAATCAACTCCAAAGTTGATGATCTCAGGATTAAGCTCAACCTCCATATGTAGTCCGACCTACGCCAAAAAATAGAAAAGCAAGAGTTACCAACACGGCGACCTACGTCGAAAACTTGTCCGGAGACCTACGAGATCAAATTGAAACACAGCGAGCTCTACGCCTCAACGTAATCATGGGGTGTCCCCTTCGTGCGGTGATTCAGTCCGGTCGGTCAAAGACTATAGGCGGCAAGCGATAACCTTGCCAAAATTTCCGTCCAAACCTGAGAATGATCAACAAATCACTTTATCATCAGAAGACGCGATCCATGTCCATACTCCACATAACCATCTGCTCCTAGTCGAACTACATATGCGAGTGCCAAGTTTTTAAAGTGCTAATCTTTACATGAAGATCCATCGATCTTATCTTCAGCGAAATGTTAGATAAAATGGGAATCAACTCGCAAGAAATGAAACCCTCCTCCTGTTCTCTAACCGGTTTTAATGGTGTATCCGTAACAATGATCGGCACGATTCGCATACCGGTGTACGCATGTGGTATAACCAAGACTGTAAAGTTCTCCATTATTGGCACGAAGGTCCCGTATAATGTTATCCTCGGGACTCCCTGGCTTCACTCAATGAAAGCGATATCCTCGAGTTATCATCAATGCGTAAAGTTCCCGGGCCTAGATGGAAAAATTTGAACGCTCCGTGGCGATCAGCAAGCTGCAAGGTACCTCCTGATAGCCACCATCAAGTTACAACATTCAACATTGCACATCAACACGGTCACGCGGCCAATCCACAAGGTTTACCTGCCAAAGGAAGAAGTCCTCGAAATCTCTATCGATGATACCTACCCAAGCCGGATCGTCCGCATCGGATCCAACCTGTCCATCGATATGCAAAACACAATCACCGCATTTCTCAAAGAGAACATGTCCATGTCCACGTGGTCAACTTCATATATGAAGGGAATCGATCCCGCAGCCACATCCCACGAACTAAATGTTGATCCCACTTTTAAACCAATCCGACAAAAAGGCGTAAGTTGAGCCCCGAGCGATCAAAAGCAGTGAACGAAGAAGTTGAACACTTACTCGCTGTCGGGTCTATTACAGAAGTGCGTTAACCGGAGTGGTTAGCTAACCCTCTGGTCGTTAATAACAAGAACAGTAAATGGCGCGTATGCGTCGATTTCACCGACCTAAATAAAGCTTTCCCAAAGGATATTTATCCACTCCTGTACATCGAACAATTGGTTGAATCTACCGTGGGCAACGAGCTCCTAAATTTTATGGACACCTTCTCCAGATATAACCAGATTATGATGCATCCTGATGACCGTGAAAAAAACGCATTTATCACTGACAGAGGGACATACTGTTACCAGGTGATGCTCTTTGGTCTAAAGAATGCGGGAGGAACCTACCAGCGACTCGTCAACCGCATGTTCGCTATCAAACACGGGAACACGATGGAGGTATTCATCGACGATATGTTGGTGAAGTCCCTTCACGCGATGATAACCCAGATCACTTACGTGCTTGCTTTAAAACTTTGAACGAATACGACATGAAACTCCACCCAACTAAGTGCACCTTCGGCGTGATGTCGGGAGAGTTCCTCGGTTACATCGTAAGAAAAAGAGGGATCGAGGCAAACCCAAAGCAGATCTCAGCAATCCTCGAGCTCCCCAGCCCAAAAAAATAGTCGGGAAGTCCAGCGCCTAATGGGCAGAATCGCAGCTCTTAACCGATTCATTTCCCGGTCTACAAGTAAGTGCCTCCTTTTCTACGAGCTACTACGAGGAAACAAGAAATTTATTTGGGACGAGAAATGCAAAGAGGCCTTCTCTCAGTTAAACTAGTATCTCACGACCCCTCGAGTCTTATCTATGCCTGAGGAAGGCGACACATTGTCCATGTATATCGCAGTCTCCGAGACGGCGGTCAGTATTGTGCTCATCAAAGAGGATCAATGCGATCAACAAACAATCTTCTACATGAGTAGGCGAATGACTGATCCAGAAACCTGGTACCCGACTTTCGAAAAGATGGCCCTTGACGTCGTCGTTTCAGCGAGGAAGCTCTGTCCGTATTTTCAGTCCCACACAATCAAAGTGTTAACCAACCAGCCTCTACAAACGGTGATTCAGAACACTAACCAGTCTGACCGACTGTCGAAATGGGCGATCAAACTCTTCGAGCACGACATAGTCAACAAGAACCTGACAGCGGCCAAATCAAAAGTTTAAGCTGACTTCCTAATCGAGCTGCCACCCGAGTTTGATAGGGACCTTCTCCCACCAAACCAACACTGGATCCTCTATGTCGACGGGTCCTCTACAAACAAAGGATCGGGTGCAGGAGTTCAACTACAATCGCCGACGGGCGAACTGATCCACCAATCGTTTAGCTTCAGCTTCGCCGCCTCCAAAAATGGAGCCAAGTACGAGCCCATTATAGCGGGCCTATGCTTAGTAAAATCTGTCCGAGCAAAGCGACTCCACGCCTATTGTGACTCGCAGCTGGTCACGAGTAAATTCAGTGGTGACTATGACGCCCGAAATGAACACAAGGACGCATACCTTAAGCTCGTCCAAAATCTCTCCAAAGACTTTGAGTTATTCGAACTCACAAAGGTCCCTCAGGAAAAAATGTTTGCGCCAATGCGTCAGCCGTGTTGGGGAGACAACTCCGCGACCAGGTCAAATGAACAATCTCAATCCACAAGATCGAGAAGCCGAGTATCGAACTCCTAGACAAAAAATCCTACCGATCGCCTCAATCACCACAAAGACGAGTCCGGACAAAACTTTCATCACTGAGTCATCGGGAGATTCCGTACTAGATTGGCGACGTGAAAGCATCGAATACTTAAGGAGCGATCTAGTACCAACCAAAAATGGAAATGCCCGGAGACTTAAAGCAAAAAGTGCCAAATTCGTCTTGAATGATGGGCATCTCCATCGGTTGACTTCCAAGAGAGTCCTACTTAGGTGTATCAACGGCGAGGAAACAAGACTTGTAATGGATGAGACGCACCAAGGCGCTCCCGGCAACCATTCGGGAGAACAAGCTTTAGCCCTAAAAATCAGACACCTTGGTTTCTATTGGCCAACCCTGGAATGCCGACTGCAAGCTTTATACCCAAAGGTGTGACAAGTGTCAACGACACGCCTCAACCATCCACTGCCCAACCGTAGCGCTGCGAACAATGACAGCCCTGTACCCATTCATGCGATGGGCTATGGATATCATCTGTCCGTTACCGACTTCCTAACAGAAACGATTCATTCTTGTCATAACTGACTATTTTACCAAGTGGATCAAAGCCTAAGCTTTCGCCAGTGTCACTAACAAGGAAGTCTAGAAATTCGTAAGGCAAACGTCATCTGCCGGCATGGGCTCCCCTACGAGATAGTCACCTACAACGGACCTTAATTCATCTCGCACAACTTTCGGGAATTTTGTGACAAGTGGTGCATCCGTCTTAATATGTCAACCCCACGTTACCCACAGAGCAACGGACAAGCCAAAGCATCCAACAAAACTATCATCAACGGCATTAAGAAACCCCGCCCCCACTTAAAGAAAGGATGCTGGGCCGACAAATTAGATGGAGTCTTGTGGTCGCATCGAACAACGCCGAGAGGCGCGACCAAATCAAATCCCTTCTCGCTTTCGCATGGAGTCGAAGAAATGGCCCCAGCCAAAGTCAATGTCACCAGCCTATGCCGCTTTTCGTTTGCGCTTAACCGCGATATGCTGCTTGACGCGTTAAACGCTATCGAAGAGAAGCGAGATCATGCACTGCGGCGAATCCAAAACTACCAACACCAAATTGAAATTTACTATAACAAGAAGATTTGGTCACTTCCCCTCGAGTTAGTCGATCTCGTCCTACGCAAAGTATTCGAAAACACTGAGGAATGGAAAACAGTAAAACTTGGGGCTAACTAGGAGGGACCATACAAAATCACCAAAGTCGTCCAACCCGGAGTTTATCGACTCGAGACCTCCACCGGTGAATCCCTCCCAAGAGCATGGAACTCCATGCACCTAAAACGCTACTACCATTGACCACCTGCCTCTCTATCGTGTAAATGACTCACGGTAACTTTTACTCGCTAAAAATAATAAAAAGGGTAAATGCACTTTTAAGTAACTTCTACCCGATAAACGAACTACGAATGGCTTGATTCCCTCTCCGGGGTACGTAGGCAGCCCTTCACCGGGTCCAGCTATATCCAAGAATACCCAAATTCTAGAGGAGAAACATCGGCCAAGAGACAGAGCGACTAGGATGACTAAATATGTATCCTCATTACTTTTACTCACTACAACACTTCGGGTCTCCAAACTCGCGATGTTAACGGCCAAGAAACAAACAATAGAAGAAGCTTCGAATCACGTACCAACACTCGCACCTGACGAACGGACATGTCCACGTTCAAGGGCTCCAAAAAGTTTGTAATCATCAAAAGCAATAATTTTTGTTCTCTTTAATAATTTTCATGCACGGTTTGGCCAACTAGGAATCACGTAAAATTACTCTAAAGCAGAACGAAAACCGTTATTGACTAAAAATTCCGATAATTCTCGTCGACAAGCGACCGAACGAATTATTCTAAGAAATGTCGGGCAGTTTCTAAGTCCGGAATGCGACTTATATAAAGGCCGAATAAAAGCCCAAAATCTAGAAAATGGGAGGATAATTTCTAAGTCTGGAATACGACTCACTGAAAATATAGACTAAAAATTCTGGTAATTCTCGTCGAGAAGCGACCAAACGAATTATTGTAAGAATTGTCAGGCAGTTTCTAAGTCCGGAATGCGGCTTACAGAAACGCTGACTAAAAGCCCAAAATCTAGAAAAACGGGAGGATAATTTCTAAGTTTGGAACACGACTCACTAAAAATATCGACTAAAAAATCTGGTAATTCTCATCTAGAACCGACCGAACAAATTATTGCCAGGCAATTTCTAAATATGGAACACGACTTACTGAAAATAACGGCTCAGATACTCATAAAGTTCCTTAAAATAAGAGAAAAGGGTTCAAAGTACAGAGGTAGCGCACAACCGATAAACAACAAGCCATCAAAGTAAAGAAAACATCAGTTCTTGATCCCGCCAGAACCATGACCTGGGGCTTATGTGGTCTGCTCGAAAGGATCTTTCGGAGGAACGCTCGAAGACTCGCACATTTCTGGATTGATAGGCTCTTCTTAAGGCCTGCCTTATCACTCTCAAGCGTATCCCCTCCAGCGTCTTTGAGATCGAATTTTTTATCAACTTCCAAGAAATCAGACGCCTCCACTACTTTCTCCCGGTCCCCGACTTATCTCCCAGAGCGGAGGCCCCCAGTCGACCCTCAGAGGATTCTTTGAGAGATTGATGTGGAGTCTGAAACTGAACCGCGTTGGCTGCGTCGATCAATTCAGAATTAGAGTCATACGGATCGAGTCCCGCGAGAAAACTCTCGTCTACAATAGGCGACTCAAGAACCAATGGAAAGAGGCAAAGATCAGACTCCAGGATCTCGCCAGGATCCAATCGCCTAGCCTTGGCCTCGTACCTCTTCTCCTCGGCAGCAAAGTAGTCGATTGTCTCTTGCGGAATGTCAAGTCCCCTTCTCTTCAACATCTGGAGACATTTACGCATGCCAAAGGACTGGCTATAAAAGCATCGAGCCATACCGTAAGCATCGTAGCCGGACGTCTTCTCACGAATGTTCTGGAACCTGCTATTGGCTTTAGAAATCATCGTGGTCTGGACCCTGACCCGTTCGTGAGTCACCTCGAAGATCTTAGAATCCCTGAGCCGCTTAACTTCAGCCTCGTATTTTTTGTTAGCATCAGCCCTTGCTCGCTCTATATCCGCTTCTCCAAATCGAGAGCGGCCTTCTCCGCATGGACCCTTTCCATCGCGGGCTTTATGATTGCGAGCTCAGCTTCGAAGTCGTCAGGCTTTTTTCTCTGAACTTTGCATCGACTAACGGCCTCGTCCTTTTCGATAGTGATACCCGCGGAAAGAGTCTTTACCACCTTCTTCAAAGAGGCGATGACTTCCTTCTTAGACTTGATCCGCTTCTCGGATTTCCCCCAAAGAGCGTATGTTGCCTTCAGCTCGGTATCCTACTTCTCAATCAAAAAATTTGAACTGACTTCGGCCTATGAAACAAGTACAAGCAACCATGCACAGTCAGAAATCGAGCGTCGAAGCGACAAAAAAAACACGACAAATCCAAGACGCTTACAAGCATTCTGTTGCCAGCTGCGTCGATGAAAGCTTCCTTAAGAACCAGGTCGTCCACGGCTGGCATCATACTCGGGCCCCCCTGATGTGACGAACCAACTCGGTGCATTGATTTCCATTGCAGATCAGGGGAGAGCTCGCCTTGTACAAGAAACAAACTTGATCAGGGAACAATTCCTTCAATTTGCGAGTCATAGCACCACCCGAGACTCCGTGGTTCGGTTTAGAAGATGAGCTAGGCGCCAAAAATGAGGGGAGGCCATCGTTAACTTCCGCGTCTCCACGACCCAATTCTTTGGAAAAATGCCTCGGCGACTCCGTCACTGGGGGCGGGGGCAACTTTCCATCACACTCCTTCCCTGTTAGAGCTCCCTTACCAACGGATGCGTCCCCTTGATCAGCCAGAGGGATCACAACCCCGCTCTCTGGGAACACTCTGTTAGAAAGCCGCGATTCTCTGCTACCAGTGCCTCGCCACTTTTCGGCAGATCGTTTCTTCTTCTTCTTGGGAGGCTTCTTAGACCGTGCCTCTTTGGCCTTCCCTTGTGCGTCCTGATGACTCCCACCAGTGACCAATTCGTCGTGCGTCCTTTTACTTGACTTGTTCTCCAGCCCTAAAGATCCAGAGGTGCGAGTAGCAGTTTCCGGGATCGTCTCTAATCGGGGGATCAGTCGGAGCTGACCCATCCAAACCAATGGTGTCCATCCGTGATCCCAGCACCAGAAGACTCCATTCCATCTCTCGATCATAGTGCTAAGATCCGGAAATTCTTTCATTTTCCTCGCCCTTACTAGCCGTTTGTTGACCTTCGAAGGAAAAAGAGACAGACGCTTGTTGCCAGGAACTACGAGTGCGGGCAAGTTCGAGATCCAATTACATGTATCGGATCAACACGCTAACTTCAGAAGTAGCATCAGGCCGAGTAAAAATCAGAGATAATCCATACAAAAGACTTACGTTCGGATATCCGGGCTAGAGCTCGACGAATCCCCTCTTCCTAAATTTCAAGCCAGGTCTGTCGACTCAGCTGTGCTATAGCTCGGGCGTGGTCAAAAAAACGAAAACCTCAAGGATAGTTCAGAGTATTCGGATGGTAGACTGCAAAACCAAAGCAAACAAACGAATATGAGTTAGAACCAAAGAAATATCTTCAGACAAAAATGCGATTAGTCTACCAATACGCATGTTCCTAAGAACCTGGAACTCGTTATTCGGCGACTCGACAAAAGAAACTTCGCCTGACTTGACGAAGAAGTAGTTACACTTCCAATTGGTGGTCTTGTTCGGGTGTCTGGTAACGATGTTGTAGTTCTTCCGTAACATCACTGAGTACAACCCATCGGGCATGGTCTTTAAGAAGCTTAACTCCTCAAACATCTGAACGCCCATCGATACATTGGCCTCCGCCGCCAACATCATTAACGCGACCGCCACTCGGAATGATCCGTTCAAAAACTGGTAAATTGCCACATTCTGACGAAATACGTAAGACGTGATGAGTCGGAGAATGGGGAACCAAAGCCTTGTGTCCTCCTCGAAGTAGGACTCGTAGACACATTGATAACCGAGTGGCGGCGACCAAGGCCTCTGGTCTTCAGTCGGGATAAGAAAAGTCATACATGGGTTGCCACAGCGTCTGAGAAGTCTCTTTACGCTGCCCATAGTCGATTTGGTAGGGAAGACGTTCACCCAGTCCTGACCTTCTACTCGGGATGGGCACAAAGACTCAGGAGGAACCGCCTCGAGTCTATGGAAGATTCCACACAAGCAAAACCGTGTAGGGTATAAATCGATATGATTTATGGAATCCTTTTTTCCGCCCAAATCGTCAATGGTATCATCGACATGACCTTTGCCATCATCCTCACCTAGAATCAATCGCTCCGCGTCAGCGCCCAAGAGTCGCTGTAACAAACTCATGTTCTTCATATCCATCAACGCGTCCCGATGAACGAGGTCAAACTCATCGAGGCCGTCAGCACTCACCGCGTATCCTCTGGATAGGTCATCGGCGGTGGCCTTCCCCTTCTTCTCTCGTGACATCCTCTTTGGCGGTGACATTGGTTCCGATCGTAAGAAAAGATGCTAATTTTACAACATCAGGGTAGAGAGAAAAGTGAAGGGAAGTGAGAGAAAGTACCTAATGAGAAATGAAGAATGAAGGAGGAAGAGGCATCCGATATTTATAAAGGACGGGACGACGCGTCTTCTCGAGGTGGCATTATTAGGTCTAGAAAGACCTAGATGGGTCTCGAACTGACCAAATACCCCATTTCATCTCGCGACGATTAATCTTCTTGCGACAAGTGGGCTAAAAACCCCAGCGCACGTTTATTTCTTGACTTTCCCGATTCCCAACGTAGTTGAGCCCCGACTAGCGCTTATCATCTCTTAGAGCCAGCCAACACGGGCTAATACCGAGCTGCTACCGACTAGCGGCTCAACACTCCTTACCGGTCAAGGGGATCTGGGACAAATAGCGACTTAACGATCATAGTTGTCGAGTCAACGCCGAACCGTTTATTCGCACTGAACAAATTATCTCTAAGCTCGATCTACCAGTTTGCAGAAATCTTCGATTGTTAACAAACTCGGGGGGGGGGGGGTTCATTGTAGGGGATTGATTGTACCATCAATAGGGGGCCCAGAAATAACCGGCCTAATGCTTACCTCAGGTCAAATCGAAATGGCTCGGCTCGGCGAGGAGCGATGAGCCAACAATCGGCTCGAGACTACTTTTATTTGATCGAAGCCAAACTTACTCGACTCGCTACAACGACTAGAAGAACCCAACCGAACGATTGTCTTTATCGGCCCATTAGCCTTGTCCGACGAATAAAGCCCGCCAGGATGAATCAATCTAGGGAATCCAGTTCCTCCACCCGCCTATATATAGAAAAGGAGGGATGAAAGGAAGAGACGACACATACAAGGCGTCTAGTACTAAGGTTTTCAACCATTAACAGTTTAGACCGACTTGTACTTTTTTCCGGATTGCTTCATCAATAAAATCACTAGTTTATACCATGAAAAGTATTTGCTCATCTAATAAACCGTCTTTGAAACAACCCACCAACGAGTTCCATCTATTTACCATTCCTGACCGAACTCGGTTCAAATAGTTGTGGTCTATCCGGCGGTGGTACTTCTTGATTCTGACTGTAGCTGCTCTAGGGATGTTGCATATGGCTTTGCATGCTTTTCTGTGGTCCGAGGTGTGGAATTTTTTTCTCGATAACATAGGTATGCACCACAATTTGGAGTGATAAATTCTATTCTATTAAAATAGATTTTTTTCTCGATAACATAGGTCCAGTTTCGGATATCGTGTAATCTATTCTATTAAAATAAGATTATTATTAAAATCTATACTATTATTTGCGAAGTAATTTTTCGCAACGAATCTCTCACGGTAAAAGTTTGAGTGGTTAATATCATTTACGCATTTAATGAATAAAATATATAAATTATTTAAAATAAAAATGAATTTAAATTATTAATAATAAATATTACCCAATATCTATAAGTTATTTAAAATAAAAATATAATTCGGATATATTTATATATTGTTTTGTTATCCAAAAAAAATATTTTAATAAAAAGTTAAAATTAAAAAACAGAAAACACATAACTAAATATTAATCAAGTAAAATTATTAATTTTATATAAATGAGTAAATTCTAAGATTGATTCATTTGTAATGAATACAATACACATAAGAATTTTTATATTAAAAATCAAAGTAAAATATAAATAATAATTTTTTATTATTTTTAAATTAGTAATGTATATATTGTGATAAGTAATTTTATAAAAAATAATTATGCCCGTGTATGCGGATAACCCACCTAGTTATACGGTAAAAGGGTAAAAAATATTGGATCAATTCATGAGTAAATTAACAAATAAATGAAATATATCTCTACGTATTTATTTAATATTTTCCTTTTCTAGTCCATTGTTTATTGTTCAGATTTTTTTTTGGTTTATTGATAATTGTTTATACTAACATGTTACTGTTGTAAACTTAGAGAAACGAATGAGGGAATTCGTGTGTCTTTCATAAACAATAAGGTTCCCTTTATATAGGGATTAAAAGGAGGTATAAACCGACTCAAGTAAAAAGGAAAGAGTACAAATCCTATTGCAACTAGGAAAATGAAAATATCCAAAACCAATATGAAAAAGGTTTTCTCTAGCTGCCAAACCCTAAACTACTTGGTCTAGGTTTAGTAAACTTCTATGCAGTAGGTTTATAGTCAATCCAGTTATGAGCTATCCAAAATATGGTTCATAAAACTCCCCCTTGGATGCCATAACCATTTAGAGCTTGTAATGTGCTTATTGTTGCCTCATTAAAACATTTACCCGGAAATCCAATTGGGACAAAACTATGGTGAAGGAAAAAGAGTATAACACACATTACTCCCCCTGATTTGGATCTCACTGAAGGTCCTTAAGCCTACGCATTCCAATCTGATGTATTAACTTTTTGAATATCGAGTTTTGCAATGACTTGGTGAAGAGGTCGGCTGAATTATCACATGAACGAACTTGGACCTCTCCAGATTTCTGTAACTCGTGGGTGAAGAAGAACTTTGGCAACATGTGATTCGTCCTATTTCCTTTGATGTATCCATCTTTGAGCTGAGCTATACATGCTGCATTGTCTTCATACATGATGTTCGGTTCTTCTTTTCCATCGATCATCCCACAATCTGATCGAATATACTGAGTCATTGACCTCAACCACACACATTCTCGGCTGGCCTCATGAATGGCCAAGATTTCAGCATGGTTGGACGATGTGCCTGCTATGGTCTGCTTCATGGATCGCCAACTTATAGTTGTACCACCGTGTGTGAACACATAACCTGGCTGAAATCGAGCATTGTGTGCGTCTGATAAATAACTTGCATCATCAAAACCAACTAAACCGTATTTGGATTGGTTAGTATAAAATAAACCAAGATATTTCGTTCCTTGCAGCTAACGAAGTAAGTGTTTAATCCCATTCCAATGCCTTTGGGTCGGACATGAACTAAATCCAGATAGTAGATTTACCGCAAAACATATATGTAGTCGAGTGTGGCTGGCCAGATACATTAAGGCTCCTATGGCACTGAGGTATGGCACTTGTAGACCAAGGATTTCTTCATCCTCTTTCTTTGGACCGTATAGGTCGTTGTCTGGACCAAGGGACCTTACGACCATGGGAGATGATAATGGGTGAGATTGGTCCATATTAAATCTCTTGAGTGCGTTTTTGTATATGCTATTTGATGCACAAGGATTCCATTGTTTAATTACCCAAGTTGTAATCCCAAATAAAACTTTGTTTTCTCAAGATCTTTCATCTCAAACTCTTTCTTTTGGTATTCGACCGTTTGGGAAATCTCTTTAGAGGTTCCTATGATATTCAAATCATCAACATAAACTGCTATGATGACAAATCCCTTATTTTTGAATTTCTTTATGAATATGCATGGACTAATCGGGTCATTCTTATAGCCCTCTTTTACTAAGTATTCACTTAGTCTATTATACCACATGCGGCCACTTTGTTTCAATCCATAAAGGGATTTGTTCAGTTTAATGCAATGTTGTTCTCGAAAACGTTTCTTATCTTTGATCTCAATACCTTCTTAAACTCTCATATATATATATATATATCATTATCCAGTGGACCATATAAGTATGCTGTTACTACATCCATTAAGTGTAAATCCAATTTCTCTCTTATGGCCAGACTTATTAGAAATCGAAATGTAGTAGCATCCACCATAGGGGAGTATGTCTCCTCATAGTCTATTCCTGGTCTCTGTGAGAATCCTTGTGCAACAAGTCTTGCTTTATATCTCATGACTTCGCCATGTTCATTTCTCTTCCTCACAAAGACCCACTATATCAAACTGGTTTTACATCATATGGTGTCTTTATTATTGAACCAAACACATTTCTCTTTTTAAAGAGTTTAACTCCACGTTTATGGCTTCTTTCCACTTATGCCAATCTGATCTACGAGTGCACTCTAACATAAACGTGGGTTCTTGATCCTCTTTTAAATCTATAAATTCAAGTGCTACCTTGTATGCAAATAAATCATTGATGTGGACATCTTTTATGTTTCATTGTTTCCCAGACATCACATAGTTTATTGAGATCTCATTATTATCAGGACTCTCGATACCTAGAAGTTTGGTGTCCCAAAACTCCTTATTTGGAACTTTTGGATCAACCATGTCTGGTATTGGTTCGACCATGGACGGTCTGATTGTGGTTGATCCGATCACGGTTGGTTCGACTATGGTTGGGTCGACCATGTCTTTAACCTCAAATTCATTTTCAGTACCTTTCTTTAATTTCCGAGGATTCTTATCTTTGGAACCTATTGTTTTACCACGTTTCAAACATGTCTTAGACTCTGTAGCAACTTGATTTTCTCCCTCTTGGACATCAATTCTTATTGGTAAATTACAAGCTGGTGTGTATGACTTAGTCACTTTCTTTTGGTCAGCAAATGAGTCTCACAATTGATTAGTAGCTTTTGCAAATGTATAATCTTTTGGACTTCTATTTCACATTATTTAGTCTGAGGATCTTGTCAAGACAATGATGGTTGATTCCATTCAATTTCTTTTACCAGCTTATTATTTCCTCCTAATGTTGGATAGTTGGACTTATCAAAGGGTGAGTCTGCATACCTGGCCTTAAATAGATCACCCGTGGTCGGCTCAAGGTACTTAATTATGGTGGGAGAATCATATCCAACATATATTTTCATCCTCCTTTGAGGTCCCATCTTAGTTCTCTATGGTGGAGCAATTGGTACATCGACTGCACGTCCAAATGTCTTTAGATGGGACACGTCTGGCTCATGACCCGTGATTAATTGGGATGGAGAATATCTATGCTCACTAGATGATTCGTATTAACTCTGATGCATGTAAAACTGCATGTCCCCAAGCTGATACCGAGAGTTTCGACCTCATAAGTAATGATATAGCAATCAACTGTATTTTTTAATGAATGATTCGGCCAAGTCGTTCTAAGTATGGACATGAGCCACATTGTGTTCCACACTTACCCCCATGGACATACAATAATCATTAAAAGCTTGGGATGTGAATTCACCATCATTATCTAGACGTATGGTCTTTAAAGGAAAGTCTGGAAAGTGAGCTCTTAATTTGATTATCTGAGCAAGTAACCTTGCAAATGCCAAATTTCGTGTGGACAATAAGCATACATGTGACCATCTGGTCGATTTATCAATAAGGACCATGAAATATCGAAATGTCCCACAAGGTGGGTGTATTGGTCCACATGTGAGACCTTGTATTCTTTCTAGAAAATTTATTGCTTCCTTAGTCACTTTGACTAGTGATGGCCTAACAATTAGTTTTCCTTGTGTACATGCTACACACGTGAGATTCTTTGGGATAACTTTTCTTTCTTTCAAGATGTGCCCTTTTGTATTCATTATCAGTTTACGCATCATGTTTGAACTAGGGTGGCCAAGCCTGTCTTGCAATAAAGTAAAATCATCAGTGAACCTTTTGTTCACTGCGGCATTAGCCTTTATCATACTGGTCTTGGCATAGTAAAGACCAGTAGAGAATGCATGTATAGTCTCTACCACTTTCTTATGGTCTTGGGCGTGCTCTACTATCTGAAGAAACTCTTTGTTTCCTTCGCCCATTGTTTCAATATGGAAGCCATTCAATCTTATATCTTTGAAACTTAATAAACTTCTCTTAGAGCTGGGTGAATATAGAGCATTATATATCTCTAGATGTGTGCCATTAGGCAACAAGATACTTGCCTGGCCGTGGCCTTCTATTAGGCTGCATATACCCGCAATAGTACTTATATTGCCATTTTGGAGGATCAAGTCTATGAAGTATCTTTTGTCTTTAAGAGTGGTGTGGCTTGACCCACTTTCCACAATCAGTATGCTCATATCATCTTTCATTCTATCAAATAAAAATCATTCATCTTATTAAGTATAAATTCAAACAAAGCAAATGAAATAAACTCAAAGAAACATAAAGCAAACACAAAAACAGTATGTCGAAATCAACTATTCTTTTAGCCAATCTATTCTAGATGGTCGAAATATAAAACAAGGTCATCGGATTCAATCTTAAAAACATTCAATCAATGGTTTGACCATATTAGGGTTTCAATTCGACCAAGTTAGGGTTTCAACTCGAGATTAGGTTTTATCAACCAATCTAGCATCCTAACTCTTAATTTATTCAATAAGATCAATCAATATAATCAATCAATGATTAGGGTTTAAGATTTTAGGGATTAACCTATGCGGATTAGTTTTAGGTTTGAAATTAGGGTTAGTTCTCGAATCAACCTAGAAATTGGATCATAACCTCAAAACAATCAGATCAATCAACAAGAATCATACATGTTTTAGGATTAGGGTTTTATGTATGCGATTAGTGTTTTAGGGTTTTTATCAATCGACTAGGTTTAGATCAAAACAATCAATCTAACCAGAAACCTAGCATACTTTCTAAGTTCTCAAAACATTCAATCGGTTTAGGATTTTAGTTTGAACATTAGTTCATTCGATTTAGGTTTTGAGAATCTAGGGTTTATCGAGTTTAACTTAACCTTCTTACGGGTTGAATGGACCACCGATGAGAGAGAGAGTCGCGAGTTGTGTCCTTTGCGGCTTGGAACTTGCTAGATCGGTTTTGAACAAGACTCAGGATTGTTAAGCTTGATGGTTGATGGTTCGTGATCAAGAGAGATTAAGTTTCTCGATGGGATTTAGGGTTCTAGCGATGGAGAGTGAAATCGATGAGATTAAGTTTTAGAGAACAATCGTGCTGATAACTTGATGTAAACTTAGAGAAAATAGTGCGGGAATTCGTGTCTTTGATAAACAATAAGGTGTACTTTATATAGGGATTACAAGGAGATATAAACCGACTCAAGTAAAAAGGAAATAGTACAAATCTTATTGCAATTAGGAAAAAGAGAATATCCAGAACCAATATGGAGAAGGTTTCCTCTAGCCGTCAAACCCTAAACATATTTGATCTAGGTTTAGTAAAATTCTATGCAGTAAGTTTATAGTTGGTCAGGTTATGGGCTATCAACAATATGGTTCATAACAGTTACAGAATTATTTTCAAAATGTTGATACGTAAGTTCATAACAGTTACAGAATTATTTTCAAAATGTTGATACGTACTAATTTTCTTGAGTAAATTCATACCGGTTTACGTCCTTATCTCAATCAATCAACTTGAATCCTCTTTTAAACAATTATGTTGATATATTAAAGGTTACCAACCTTTGATAGTTTTTTATAGGTCATTGTACATCAATTTGTATGTCTGCTATATCACGTCTTTGTATATCTTCCGATTGATTATTTCACATAGGTTTATGTTACTGTTTTAGTCACACCAACCGGTTCAGCTATTTTTGTTTTATGTTCATTCATAGTTAGAAAAGTAATTTATAGTTGATGAGGATCATTAGGCCTAAGATTTAATATCCGCTATCCGTGATCTGATCTAGGATTCGCTCCGATTCACTTCAAAAAACAGATATTTGGAGGGTCCGGATCCGGATAGTACTTTTACGGATCCAGCGGATCCAGATAGTGAAATTTTAAGTCCGGATATCCAGATCCGGGCCCACTACTTTTAAAAAATATTAAAAATACAATTATATATATATTTAACACTAGTAGCAATTACATCATTATATATATATATATCTATATATATATATATCTAATTCTATTACATATAATGATCAATTACCTGAAACATGTGCGAGATAGATAAATAACTCCACGGTTAATGCTCTACGATGAAATTTTCCCTGAAACAATTGGATCGACGGATGGTTATGCATGTATGATACCCTCGATAGACATGAGGGAAAAAGACCAATGAATATTTTTGTGGAACCGAGAACCAATGAAGTTTTTATTGAGTTGTATTTTACTATTCATTTTAGAAATTATAAAGACACCTTCAACATAGTGTCAGTATTATCCCGCAGTTATATATGTTTT